>JAVTVY010049866.1:0-22442 GCA_036873755.1 Hanleya hanleyi | reverse complement strand
ATCTGTTCTGTACTATACCATATCTGTGCTGTATTGTATCATATATGTCCTGTGTTATACCATACATGTCCTGTATTTTACAGTATGTCCTGTATTGTACCATATATGTCCTGTATTACACCATATCTGTCTTGTATTATACAATGTGTGTCCTCTATTGTATCATATCTGTCCTGCATTATACCAAATCTGTTCTGTACTATACCATATCTGTCCTGAATTATAACATATCTGTGCTTTATTATACAATATCTGGCCTGCTTTATACCAAATCTGTGCTGTATTATACCATATCTGTCTTGAATTATACCATATCTGTGCTGTATTATACCATATCTGTTCTGTGGTATACAATATCCGTTCTGTATTTTACCAAATCTATCCTGTATGGTACTATGTTTGTCCTCTATTTTACAATATACGTTCTGTATTATACAAAATCTGTGCTGTATTATACAGTATATGTCCTGTATTATATCAAATCTGTGCAGTATTATACAATATTTGCCCTCTATTATACCATATCTGTGCTGTATTATACCATATGTGATGTATTATACAATATCTGCCCTGTATTATACCATATCTGTGCTGTATTGTATCATATATGTCCTGTGTTATACCATATCTGTGCTGTATTTTACAGTATGTCCTGTATTGTACCATATATGACCTGTATTATACCATATCTGTCCTGTATTATACAATGTTTGTCCTCTATTGTATCATATCTGTCCTGCATTATACCAAATATGTTCTGTACTATACCATATCTGTCCTGAATTATAACATATCTGTGTTTTATTATACAATATCTGTCCTGCATTATACCAAATCTGTGCTGTATTATACCATACCTGTCTTGAATTATACCATATCTGTGCTGTATTATACCATATCTATTCTGTGTTATACAATATCCGTTCTGTATTTTACCAAATCTATCCTGTATGGTACCATGTTTGTCCTCTATTATACAATATAAGTTCTGTATTATACGAAATCTGTGCTGTATTATACAGTATATGTCCTGTATTATATAAAATCTGTGCAGTATTATACAATATTTGCCATCTATTATACCATATCTGTGCTGTATTATACCATATGTGATGTATTATACAATATCTGTCCTGTATTATACCATATCTGTGCTGTATTGTATCATATATGTCCTGTGTTATACCATATCTGTGCTGTATTTTACAGTATCTGTCCTGTATTGTACCATATATGACCTGTATTATACCATATCTGCCCTGTATTATACAATGTTTGTCCTCTAATATACATATCTGAGATGCATTATATCTAATATCTGTGCTGTATTATACCATATCTGTCCTGCATTATACCAAATATGTGCGGTATTATACCATATCTGTGCTGTATTGTACCATATCTGTGATGTATTATGCCATATCTGTGCTGTATTATACCATATCTGTCATTCAATATACCATATATGTGCTGTATTATCCCGTTTCTGTACTGTATTATACAGTATCTGTCCTGTATTGTACCATATATGTCCTGTATTATACCATATCTGTCTTGTATTGTACAATGTTTGTCCTCTATTATATCATCTATGTCATGCATTATACCATATATATGTGCTGTATTATACCATATCTGCCCTGCATTATACCAAATCTGTGCTGTACTATACCATATCTGTCCTGAATTATAACATATCTGTGCTGTATTGTACAATATCTGTCCTACATTATACCAAATCTGGGCTGTATTATACCATATCTGTCTTGAATTATACCATATCCGTGCTGTATTATACCATATCTGTTCTGTGTTATACCATATCTGTTCTGTATTTTACCAAATCTATCCTGTATGGTACCATGTTTGCCCTCTATTATACAATATAAGTTCTGTATTATACAAAATCTGTGCTGTATTATACAGTATATGTCCTGTATTATATAAAATCTGTTTAGTATTATACCATATCTGTCCTGTATTGTACCATACATGTCCTGTATTATACAACATATGTTCTGTATTATACAATTTTTGCCCTCTATTATACCATATCTGTGCTGTGTTATACCGGAGCTCAGAGCTTGGAAATGACGTCATCGCAGGCATGCGCAGCGTGTGTATGTGTGTGTGTATGTATGCCTCTGTGTGTGTGTGTGTGTGTATGTGTGTGCTTGCGAGTGTGTTTCTTGGATCGGAGCTCTTGGAGCTCAAAGCCTGTGGAGCTCAGAGCTGACCCCCGGGGCGCGAAACCTTTACACCGCGCGCGCCGCGGTGTACCATACAGGATAGTACCTGTACCATACAGGATACCTGTACCTGTACCTGTACCATACAGGATAGATTTGGTAAAATACAGAACAGATATGGTATAACACAGAACAGATATGGTATAATACAGCACGGATATGGTATAATTCAAGACAGGTATGGTATAATACAGCCCAGATTTGGTATAATGCAGGACAGATATTGTATATTACAGCACAGATATGTTATAATTCAGGACAGATATGGTATAGTACAGCACAGATTTGGTATAATGCAGGGCAGATATGGTATAATGCAGGGCAGATATGGTATAATACAGCACATATATATGGTATAATGCATGACAGATATGATATAATAGAGGACAAACATTGTATAATACAAGACAGATATGGTATAATACAGGACATATATGGTACAATACAGGACAGATACTGTATAATACAGTACAGACACGGGATAACACAGCCCATATATGGTATATTGAATGACAGATATGGTATAATACAGGACAGATACTGTATAATACAGCACAGATATGGTACAACACAGGACATATATGATACAATACAGCACAGATATGCCATAATACATCACAGATATGGTATAATACAGCACAGATATGGTATAATACCGCACATATTTGGTATAATGCAGGACAGATATGGTATAATACAGCACAGATATTAGGTATAATGCATCTCAGATATGGTATATTAGAGGACAAACATTGTATAATACAGGACAGATATGGTATAATACAAGTCATATATGGTACAATACAGGACAGATACTGTAAAATACAGCACAGATATGGTATAACACAGGACATATATGATACAATACAGCACAGATATGGTATAATAGAGGACAGATATTGTATAATACATCACATATGGTATAATACAGCACAGATATGGTATAATAGAGGGCAAATATTGTATAATACTGCACAGATTTTATATAATATAGCACATATACTGTATAATACAGCACAGATTTTGCATAATACAGAACTTATATTGTATAATAGAGGACAAACATGGTACCATACAGGATATAACAGATATGGTATAATTCAAGACAGATATGGTATAGTACAGCACAGATTTGGTATAATGCAGGACAGATATTGTATAATAAAGCACAGATATGTTATAATTCAGGACAGATATGGTATAGTACAGAACAGATTTGGTATAATGCAGGACAGATATGGTATAATACAGCACATATATATGGTATGATGCATGACAGATATGATAGAATAGAGGACAAACATTGTATAATACAAGACATATGGTATAATACAGGACATATATGGTACAATACAGGACAGATACTGTATAATACAGTACAGACACGGGATAATACAGCACAGATATGGTATAATACCGCACATATTTGGTATAATGCAGGACACATATGGTATAATACAGCACAGATATATGGTATAATGCATCTCATATATGGTATATTAGAGGACAAACATTGCATAATACAGGACAAATATTGTATAATACAGGTCATATATGGTACAATACAGGACATACTGTAAAATACAGCACAGATATGGTATAACACAGGACATATATGATACAATACAGCACAGATATGGTATAATACAGGACAGATATTGTATAATACATCACATATGGTATAATACAGCACAGATATGGTATAATAGAGGGCAAATATTGTATAATACAGAACATATATTGTAAAATACAGGAAATATGGTACAATACAGTATAGATATGCTATAATACAGCACAGATTTGGTATAATAAAGGACAGATACTGTATAATACAGGACAGATTTGGTATAATACAGGACATATATGGTATAATAGAGGACAAATATTGTACAATACAGGACAGATATGGTATAATACAGCACATATATATGGTATGATGCATGACAGATATGATACAATAGAGGACAAACATTGTATAATACAAGACATATGGTATAATACAGGACATATATGGTACAATACAGGACAGATACTGTATAATACAGTACAGACACGGGATAATACAGCACATATATGGTATAATACCGCACATATTTGGTATAATGCAGGACACATATGGTATAATACAGCACAGATATATGTTATAATGCATCTCATATATGGTATACTAGCGGACAAACATTGCATAATACAGGACAGATATGGTATAATACAGGTCATATATGGTACAATACAGGACATACTGTAAAATACAGCACAGATATGGTATAACACAGGACATATATGATACAATACAGCACAGATATAGTATAATGCAGCACAGATATTATATAATACATCACATATGGTATAATACAGCACAGATATGGTATAATAGAGGGCAAATATTGTATAATACAGAACATATATTGTAAAATACAGGACATATGGTACAATACAGTATAGATATGCTATAATACAGCACAGATTTGGTATAATAAAGGACAGATACTGTATAATACAGGAGAGATTTGGTATAATACAGGACATATATGGTATAATAGAGGACAAATATTGTACAATACAGGACAGACTTGGTATAATACAGACAGATATTGTATAACACAGGACAGATATGGTATAATACAGCACAGATATGGTATAATTCAGGACAGATATGGTATAATACAGCACAGATTTGGTATAATGCATGACAGATATGGATGGTCTATCTCTACACCAAATACCTTCCTTCACTGCCCCAAAATGCTAACTATCGCTACTACTTGTACTGATTTCGTCACCAATGACGTCACAGATGCTGTGGACTTCCCCCAAATCGTGATCTCCACCCCGAAGGCTACAAGATGACACCCCACAGGACGCATTCTGACCAAGGATGGTCCATCTCTACACCAAATACCTTCTTTCATTGCCCCAAAATGCTCTGTTTGGCTACTACTCCTACTGATGGCGTCACCGATGGCGTCACAGATGACGCGAACATGCCTCAAATCAGGGTCTACACCCCAAGAGCTACAACATGACACCTCCCATGACACATTCGGACCAATAGTGGTCCATCTCTACCCCAAATACCTTCCTTCACTGCCCCAAAAGGCTCACCTTCGCTACTACTCCTACTGATGACGTCACCAATGACGTCACAGATGCTGTGGACAGCCCTCAAATCGGGGTTTGCACCCCCAGAACTACAGGATGACACCTCCCACGACGCATTCGGACTGA
Source organism: Hanleya hanleyi (assembly GCA_036873755.1). NCBI lineage: Eukaryota > Metazoa > Mollusca > Polyplacophora > Lepidopleurida > Hanleyidae > Hanleya > Hanleya hanleyi. The sequence goes on along the minus strand of JAVTVY010049866.1, from coordinate 16,965 downwards.
GAATGGCCCCTCTCTACCCAAAATACCTTCCTGCACTGCCCCAAAATGCTCACTTTCGCTACTACTCGTACTGATGACGTCACCGATGGCGTCACAGATGACGTGAACATCCCTCAAATCGGGGTCTACACCCCGAGAGCTACAAAATAACACCTCCCACGACACAATCGGACCAGGGATGGTCCATCTCTACACCAAATACCTTCCTGTACTGCCCCAAAATGCACACTTTGGCTACTACTCCTACTGATGATGTCATCAATGACGTCACAGATGACGGGAACATCCCTCAAATCGGAATGTACACCCCGAGAACTACAAAATGACACCTCCCAGGACGCATTCGGACCAAGGATGGTCCATCTCGACCCAAATACCTTCCTTCACTGCCCCAAAATGGCCACTTTACTTACTATAACCAACTGCGCATGCGCAGATTGACGCGACTTGCACTTAAAAACACATTATTCTGACTCTACCCAACACAAACTTCACTTTGACACCTTCCACGACCCATTCGGACCCATAGCGGTGCATCTCTACCCCAAACACACACCCACATACCCCAAAAAATGCCTGCTTTCTCTACTACGGTCAGGCTGCGCATGCGCAGACTATTGAACACGGACGAACCATTAGTCCAGGCGGATGCTCCTGCATGAGAGCTTCAAAATAAGACCTCATACATCTAGACCCCAAAACGTCCACCCCGTATGGATTTATACATACATTGGGCTTATACTCCAGTATAGGCCTATGGGCCTACCCAGGCCTCGCTGACTTTTTCCAAAAATTTCACCGTTTCGCTCCGGGACACTTCCCATCGTGTTCTAAATGACGAGACGTGAAAAACAAATCCAAACAACCATACCGCAAATGTATAGAAGTAGGTTTCCCAGTGGGACAAACATCGGTCCTACACCCCTAGTATGGGACTATATGGGTCTATATGGGTCTCGGTGACTTTTTTCAAAAAATTCACCGTTTCGCTCCGGGACACTTCCTATCATGCTCTAAATGACGAGACTAAGAAAACAAATCCAAACCACCCTACCGCAAATGTCTAGAAGTAGGTTTCCCAGTGGGACAAACATCGGTCCTATACCCCAGTATGGGCCTATATGGGTCTCGGTGACTTTTTTCAAAAATTTCACCGTTTCGCTCCGGGACACTTCCTATCGTGTTCTAAAGGACGAGACTAAGAAAACAAATCCAAACAACCCTACCGCAAATGTCTAGAAGTAGGTTTCCCAGTGGGGCAAACATTGGTCCTATACCCCTAGTATGGGACTATATGGGTCTCCCTGAACTTTTTCCAAAAATTTCACCGATTCGCTCCGCGACACTTCCTATCATGTTTGTCTTGACGAGACTAAGAAAACGAGACCCCACAACCTATACCGCAAATGTCGAGAAGTATTTTTCCCAGGATGGTCCTATACCCCCATACCCCATATAGGCATTTTCCCGTAATTTATGATAAAGTCCGTGTTCCGTATTTTTTCAGGAAATATTTTACATACACCCACCCTGGAACTAGGGGGAGATAACTCTATTGATAGGCAAGCCCCGTTAAGCCCGGCGACCTATATACCCCCCATACCCCATATAGGCATTTTCCCAGATTTTTCGATAAAGTCCGTGTTCCGTTTTTTATTCAGGAAAATTTTTACATACACCCACCCATGACTGGATGCCCCTTCAGATAGGCTTCACATTGATACCTCATACGACTCCATCGGCCCATTAGGGGCTCCCCTAGATCCCAAAACGTCTATTTCCATACCCTTTGGCCACCGCGCATGCGTAGAATGCCGATATTTCAACCCCACACCCAGCCCATCTGATGCCCCTTCACGAATGCTTCACTTTGAGACCTCACTCGACCCCATTGGTCCATTAGTAGCTCCCCTAGCTCCAAAACGTCTATTTCCATACCCTTTGGCCACCCCGCATGCGCAGAATGCCGATATTTCAACCCCACACCCAGCCCATCAGATGCCCCTTCACGAATGCTTCACTTTGATACCTCACTCGACCCCATTGGACCATTAGTAGCTCCCCTAGCTCCAAAACGTCTATTTCCATACCCTTTGGCCACCGCGTATGCGCAGAATGCCGATATTTCAACCCTACACCCAGCCCATCAGATGCCCCTTCACGAATGCTTCACTTTGATACCTCACACGACCCAATCGGATCATTTTATCTAGGGACTACTTTTTCTTCGCGGAAGCTTTTTTCCGCGACCGCGTCACCGCCAGGACCGCATCACCGCGGAGGAATACATTCCCTGCAACAATTGGAACTCTCCTGTGTTGGAGGTAGCTTTTTTGGTCATTCTGCCGGAACTATAGTGCATTTGACCTCTCCTCCTCAAATCCTCCCCAAATGACCTCTACATCCGGGTGAAAGGGGGCTCAAACAGGGTAGACGCTACTACTACCCCACCTAGATTTTACATATCCTGGGTATGCTGTTAAACGGGTAGATCGTCCTGTTGATGTTCGCCGAGGCGGTTTGCCATGTTTATCAAAACGGTATTTCTTTTACAGAAATTAAACTTCCTACTTTTAAGACAATTGAGTGTCAGTGTTACAGAGTAGATCGTGTTACTAGTAGACCAGTAAACATTGTGAATTTATATAACCCTTCGTCTACATCCTTCTGATTTTAATATGCTTGTCCCTCTTATAATTATTGGCGAATCTTATATTATTTGTGGTGATATGAACGCTGACCATGAGCTGTGGGGTAGTGCTAAGGCTGATCATAATGAATTTTATACAAGACAATAACCTAGTTTTACTTAATGACGAGTCTGGTACATCGTACTGGCAAGCTGTCTCCCCTTGACCTTACTTTATGTTCACATGATATTGCTTCTTCTTTTACATGGCATGTCGACTATTCTACTTCCTGTGGAAGTGATCATTACCCAGTACATTTTATCCTTGGTTTTGCCCCGCATACCAATCACCTAGGCAGTCCGCCTAGGTGGAAAACAAACAAAGCTGATTGGGTAAGTTACTCTAAGGAGTGTGATCATTTTTTTCTGGTCACTTTTTTAATGATGATATGGATGTGTACTCTGACAATATTGTAAGTGCCATTAACGACGCAGCGGAGGAATCTATACCTATGTCGAAGAGTGTACCTCGTACCAAGCCCCCTGTTCCATGGTGGAACTCTGACTGTTCCAAGGCTATTAGGGAACGGAACAGGGCAAACAGGGCTAAACACACTCGATTATTACCGAACATTATTGATTTTAAAAAGAAAAAAAGCTTTTACACATCGCACAATTAAAAATGTACGAAAACAAAGTTGGCGCGATTATTAAGGAGTACCGGTATCTACATTCCACATGTAGGCCTACATTATTGGGATTTTGTACTGATAGCATGGATAGAACCTTTCCCAAAACAGTGCTCCATAGCATGGATAGAACCGTTCCCAAAACATTGCTCCATACTAGTCACTGATATAAACAATCCTGTTTTAGATTATAATATCCTGATTCTTATCATGCTCATGCCACTAACATGAACACCATTGGACTTCAATCTAACAGTGGTCAAGATCCATCATCATTCCTCAGGATTTATATTATTGATCACTCATGTATATCACTCATATATCTTGTATCGTAACTGTGGAGATCTTCAACATATGTACCTATGTCTTATAATGTATTGAATTGTTTTTAGCCCTCGGGCATAAATATGCAAATAAATTCTATTCTGTATAGATTGGATTAAGTTGTCATAGTTTTCATTTCATACATTTGCAAATTCTTGTAACATGGTCAGGTCTCAGTACTACATCTTGTTGTGTATGATGAAAGAATGAAATATAATGAAGGCCATAAACATTTTCATTGAACTGAGTTCAACCTGCAGGTCATGGATTCAGCACGTATAAGCACTGATATAAGACGCAACAGGACTGTTACACAATGGATGTACCTGATGAACTGAAAGTACCAATACAAATTATCGATTGGTTTAGCTGTGTCAGAAAGGTGTGGAATGACAGAGGTGGGAAAATCAGAACCAGTGATTGGCCACATAATATTGTGCAACTCCCCCCCACATTGGATATCAACTGATTCCTCAGGAAACGAGAGATCCTGAAGGATCTTGGCGCCCACCATTGTCCAATAATTGTAAGCTAATGACAAGAGGATCTTTTTGCCCATTGTTACTAAGACGATTGAGTTGTAATTTTGTTTACAGAATTCCGATTCTGAGCGAAAAAGATCGAAAAAGGGACACTGGAAAACACCAAGATATAATCTTTCTAAGTTTCAGGAGTTTCAAGATTTCCAGAAACTGTGCTTATGTCGGTTGTTATAGTACAAGAGAAATGAGCAAAGTTAGTCTGAAAGTGAATGTACATATATGGAGGATCCTTCGTCTTCGTTTTATAGTATTTTTATTTTATTTATTTTTTTGCACGTGTCATCATTGGGTACTGGAAGCGAAGAAAAATCTCTTTGACACTTTGGCATACATAAGATTTTATAGTTAGGAACGAATGCTAATTCTGTTCTGTTTACTGGACTAGTTTGAGATATCTCTTTTAAGATACCATGCTCGAAAATAGTAAGATGGTACAATGCTTAATACTGAAGGGATCCGCCGTGCAGTAATGTTGAAACTTCGAATTTGGAAGTGTCTGAATCCTGATTATCTCCCTTGGATCGAAACATGCAGTAGTCTACAGTTGTCGAGTTGTGACATTGTGTCACAAGAGTGACATCCCTTCATGTAGCTGACCCGCCGGCAGACGAAAGGGTGGGGCAGTTCACTTGCAACTGCATGGACTAAAGAAAACTGATTTAAAATTTGAAGAAATACATTTTAATTCCGAATTATTTGCACTCCTTGATATGGAATGTGAAGATATGGATATTCTCTATAGTCGGTATATAGAATATGCCCCACCGTTTGATCCGCCGACTCTTGTGATGCAACGTCACAACTTGGGAATACCGTATTAATTTGAAGCGTATTACTTGGATTTTCGAATCGGACCAAAAAAGGTATCTTGCACAACGAAGCCCCATGTGGGACCTGTGTACCAAATTTCAGAAAGATCTATGAAATATTTCCTGAGAATTTACGATAACAATGTTTCAAGGGGAAATTCAAGAAGGCCACCTGGCAGCCATATTGGATTTTCGAATCGGACCAAAAAAGGTATCTTGCACAACTGGGTCACAAGGGGAATCTGTGTACCAAATTTGAGGAAGATCCATGCAGTACTTCTTGAGAAATCACGATAACAAAGTTTCATTGAGAAATCCAAGATGGGCGCCTGGTGGCCATATTGGATTTTCGAATCGGACCAGAAAAGGTATCTTGCACAACTAGGCGACAAGGGGAACCTGTGTACCAAATTTGAGAAAGATCCATGCAGCAGTTGCTGAGAAATCGCAATAACAAAGTTTCATGGGGAAATCCAAGATGGCCGCCTGATGGACATATTGGATTTTGGAATCGGACCAGAATAGGTATGTTGCACAACTGGACCACAAGGGCAACCTGTCTCCAAATTTGAGAAAGATCCATGCAGTACTTCCTGAGAAATCATGATAACAAAGTTTCATGGGGAAATCTAAGATGGCCGCCTGGTGGCCATATTGGATTTTCGAATCGGACCAGAAAAGGTATCTTGCACAACTAGACCCCAAGGGGAACCTGTGTACCAAATTTGAAAAAGATCCATGCAGTAGTTCCTGAGAAATCGCGGTAACAAGGTTTCATGGAGAAATCCAAGATGGCTGTCTGGTGGCCATATAGGATTTTCGAATCGGACCAGAAAAGGTATCTTGCACAACTAGACCCCAAGGGGAACCTGTGTACCAAATTTGAAAAAGATCTATGTAGTAGTTCCTGAGAAATCGCGATAACAAGGTTTCATGGGGAAATCCAAGATGGCTGTCTGGTGGCCATATTGGATTTTCGAATCGGACCAGAAAGGTATCTTGCACAACTAGACCCCAAGGGGAACCTGTGTACCAAATTTGAAAAAGATCCATGCAGTAGTTCATGGGAAATCGCGGTAACAAGGTTTCGTGGGGATATCCAAGATGGCTGCCTGGTGGCCATATTGGATTTTCGAATCTGACCAGAAAAGGTTTCTTGCACAACTAGACCCCAAGGGGAGCCTGTGTACCAAATTTGAAAAAAATCCATGCAGTAGTTCCTGAGAAATCGCGGTAACAAGAATTGTTTACGGACGGACTGACGACGGACTGACGGACGACGGACGGACGACGGACCACGGACGAAAAGTGATTTGAACAGCCCACCATCTGGTGATGGTGGGCTAATAAACATTACGCATGTAATGACCACCTGCAGGGTGATACATGTGTCAATCGGTCAGACATCTCCAAGTTTGCCGAGTTCTAACTTAAAACAATTAACCAGGCCAGACTTCATTCCTTCGCTCAGAATAATTGGATCTAACTTTTATAAAACCTGCAGCTCCCAATAGCTCCTGGATCTAGAACACATAAATAAAAGGACCTAGCTTATCGGTGCTATGGCAACAGTAAAATGTAGAATAGGATTGTGTGGATAATATCAGATCCATGGAAGTTGAAGTCCTGCAGCATGCTTCACAAATATCATCAAAGGTCATAAAATATCTGCGGCCAGTTTTGAGTGGTAGCAGCGCCAGCTTGGAATATTTGAATGGATAAGATTGTCCAAGTCTGGGAAAGAAGCTGTATGTTTCTGGCCTGCAACAGTGTAGATCTATGCTTTTTTATGCAAAATTATCTCCCTTGACCAAGTGAAGACATGTGTCTAAAATGAAAGAGTTCATTTCCTGATTATAGGTAAAAGACGAACATATATTAATTATTTTATTCAAATTTTAATTCCACTTCTGATATATGTACATGTATAAAATACATACAGAATGAACTGCATACAGAATAACACAATAATTAAATTAATTCTTAACCAAAGATCAATTCATACAAGAATATCTTTTCATGTAAGTGTACCTTTCTATGTTAACAGATTACAATCAGTGATGGGTGATATTACAACAATATCATGGTGTTATGTATTGTTATGATTGGCTTAACTTTAACTGCTGAAGGTAATTTTTCTAATTTGAGGGCAATGTGCAATCATACTAAATTTATCCTCGTAACTTCATTTATTTTCACAATAAGCAACATAATGGAGATTAGCATGTGGAGTGTTACAACATAATATAATATGCATCATGGATCTCCTTCAGTTTAGTGTAGACATATATACCCTTGAATATCTGTTACCATGATTCAGTCATAATATTTTCTGTAATACATTGATGTTGACAAGGAATAAACATAATCATTTGATAGTATTATTAATTATATGTTGTTTATGATTAACATGATGCACTTTTTATTTGCCGGAATCCAGTCACATGCGGTATTCCAGATTGTCCATCCATATACTCTATTCCATGCCCCAATATTTCAAGCACGTGAAACCAGACAAAAATTATTTGCGGGGAATGTGACTTCCACATCCCTGGCTGCACATGCTAGTGAGGAACCCTCAATCCCAGGGTAATTAGATTAGTGAAGTTAACGTCCAACAAATGCAGAATCGAGCTTGGCATCCGGCCCTACGTTATTCAGTGATGTATCCCCCTACCCTATTGCCTCGACGGACCCTATTGCCTCGACGGAGGTCTGCAAGATCTATGGCGCTACGTTTCTTAACTTGTGTCTAATTCCGCTTAACCTGGGGCTAGGGGCCATATGAACCCATGTACTTCAAGATCCTCATGGTACTCATATGAACAGTCACAATCAAAGCGTGGCTGAGATACATCATTCTTTAGATGACGACTTTACAACGAATTATGGATTAAGAATACTGATCAGCGATACGGATTTGATATTTTTGGAACATCATGATGTCTTGCCGGCATCATTGAAAACTGTTGACCGCTTCTCTCTTGCAGGAAACAAGCCTGTGTTTATGTATACTATGATTGTCTTGGATTGACGCGGATATTCTCTAATGGACGACGGCTGAATTATGGATGACGGACTAGACGCTTGTAATTTGCCCTCATCCAGCGCTTGTTTGTTACATATCTGCTGGACTATATAAAAATATAGCTGGAAGTATATGTAAGTACAATTCCATGGAAAGAGAACTGACCCTACGTGATTCAGGGAAAATTACTGCATGCACAACCTCCTTACAAAAATTTAAAATATCTTATTAAGTTGTTAACCTGCTAGAGTCAGAACAAGCAGCCAGAGGATGCTAGATCCCCCGCCAAAATGGCAGCAATATTTATAAGCGCTGTCGGTTTCAGAAGATATTCATGAGGATGGCAACAGCTACTTCACAGGCGTAAGAAGCAGAGGGGTCTTTCCACCTTCCCAGGTTTTGAGATCAACTCCGAATGGCTGACTGAATGTTGATTGCTACTGTAATATATTTTCTTTACCATGTAGCATGAAAATTATGTAACTGAAATGCAACCCCAAGAGACAACTCATGGCATATTATCTGCAAACTAAATTTGACAAGAATATGAAGGCATCCTCAACCTATTGCCCAGAAACCAAATTTAGACTTTGCCACAAGGAGTCACCACCTGTACATGTAGGTGCAAGCAGGCAAAACACAATCCCAAATGACATCTCATGTCATGGTATCGGCATTTGAACTTTGAGACTCTGAAGAGGGGTCCTCAAGTTATTGCCGGTACTAGATGCCCACCGGTGTTCATGTTATTTGGGGCGGGTCACATATAAATACAAAATTTGAGAATAATCTGATGAGCAGTTGCCAAATTATTGCCCGGAAACAAATTTTTCCACCAGGAGACGCCACCTGTAGACAGAAGCGGGAAAAATACAATCCCAAGGAACATGGTATCGTGGGGACATCTGCATACCAAATTTGAGAAGAATCCGATGAGGGTCCTCAAGTTATTGCCCAGAAACCAAATTTAGATTTTGATACCAGGTGACGCCACCTCTAAGCGCAAGTCAGTGAAATGCATTATCAAGCGACATCTTATGTCACGGTACATTCTTACAAAATTTGAGAAGAATCCGATGGTCACAGGTCAGTTCTCAAGTTATTACCCGGAAACGAATTTGTGATGTTGCCACCAGGTGGCGCCACCTGTGAGTGCAAGTGAGCGAAAGGCAATCCCAAGCAACAGCTCCTGTCATGGTAAATGCATGCCAAATTTGAGAAGAATCCGATGAGCTGCAACGTTTCTCATGTTACCCAGAAAGTTATCACTTGCAGCATGGAATAATGGAATGAACTCTAGTGGCGCCACCTCCGGGTGGATTTTGCTGAAACTCATCACCAACGGTGTTTTGTCGCAGGGAATGCATTTACCAAATTTCGAAGAAATCCGACAAATTGTTCGAAAGTTATCGCTCGCGAAGGATTTGAACAAACATGAACAGACATGCATTAAAGATTGGAACAAGACCCAGTGGCGCCACCTACAGGCGGATCTTGCTGAAACGTAATACCAGCGACGTCTTGTCGCAAAGAATGCAGATGCCAAATTTCGGAGGAATCCGACAAAGCATTTAGGAGTTATCGCTTACGCAGTATTTGCACGGACATGCACTAAATATTGGAACAAGACCCAGTGGCGCCACCTACAGGCGGATCTTGCTGAAACGTAATACCAACAGATGTCTTGTCGCAAAGAATGCAGATGCCAAATTTCGGAGGAATCAGACAAAGCATTTAGGAGTTATCGCTTATGAAGCATTTGCACGAACATCCACGAACATGCACTAAAGATTGGAACAAGACCCAGTGGCGCCACCTACAGGCGGATCTTGCTGAAACGTAATACCAACAGACGTCTTGTCGCAAAGAATGCAGATGCCAAATTTCGGAGGAATCCGACAAAGCATTTAGGAGTTATCGCTTACGAAGTATTTGCACGGACATGCACTAAAGATTGGTACAAGACCCAGTGGCGCCACCTACAGGTGGATCTTGCTGAAACGTAATACCAAGAGACGTCTTGTCGCAAAGAATGCAGATGCCAAATTTCGGAGGAATCCGACAAAGCATTTAGGAGTTATCGCTTACGAAGTATTTGCACGGACATGCACGGACATGCACTAATGATTGGAACGAGACCCAGTGGCGCCACCTACAGGCGAATCTTGCTGAAACGTAATACCAAGAGACGTCTTGTCGCAAAGAATGCAGATGCCAAATTTCGGAGGAATCCGACAAAACATTTAGAAGTTATTGCTTACGAACTATTTGCACGGACATGTCCGTGCATGCACGGACATGTCCGTGCATGCACGGACACATAGAAGCAAGACCCCAGTGGCGCCACCTACAGGCGGATCTTGCTGAAACGTAATACCAATAGACGTCTTGTCGCAAAGAATGCAGATGCCAAATTTCGGAGGAATCCGACAAAGCATTTAGAAGTTATTGCTTACGAAGTATTTGCACGGACATGTCCGTGCATGCACGGACACATAGAAGCAAGAACCATTTTAAAGTCCCCGGCCGCGTTGCGGCGGGGGACAAAAATAGCGACATTAATCAACTATTAAATATGAACAAGAAATCATACAAAAAAAATAGAAACATGCAGACACTGTATTTTCATGTAAATCACGAATTCTACAATATGTAAATTTTGCGGAGTTTAATAAAAATAGCTTTCATTCTAGATTTAGGTGCTGATTACATATAGAAATCATTTGTATATTTTAATCGAATTTTTTTTCTTCTCCAAATTGTTTATCACCCATCATTTCGACATCGTTGCGTCGACGGAGGTGGGAAACACGAGAACTAGTACAATTCCCCAAAGACAACAATATTGTTTTTCCGAACCATTTTTTCCGATCGACTCAGAGCTCTAGATGCATGATCACTTTCCTGGGTGATCGCAAAATTTGATCCGTAGATCAAAATGGCCATCATCGATCAATGAAAATTTAAACATTTCCACTATTTCATAATAGGAAATACAAACTGGCATACAAGATTTCTATTATAGATTCATGAATATTTCTCAGGAATGTCCATAGCAAATAGAATGAGAAAAAAGTCAACTTGGAAACAAAACACCTTTCAAATATCTCCCATACCAATCAAAATTAAATTGCTGTTTCGCCAGGGCTAACAGCCTATCATTTTGTTTATTTCCGCTAAAGTACATGATAAAAACTAGCACGATGCAATAATGCGATTCTAGGATGACACGGACCTCTTTGGTCGGAAAAGTTTCCTAGAAGTTCTGGCATCCATAGTAACTTCCTTGTAGTTCCAGGAGACAACTCCACAAAAGTATTAATTAGTAGATTTCACTGCTCCCAGATGACGGTTAAGGAATTAGGTATAGCTACGCCGTCTAGCTATTTCTTTATGACATTTGCAACGTTTATCCAACAAACGAAGACTGTTTCTCAAGGAAAGAGATATTTCTCAGGTAAGATTGATAACTGGCCGAAGAATTTGTATGGCAAAACTTGCGTTCATCTTGTGTTAATCTCGGTGCAACGATGGCGGTGAAAGATTCGCGTCCCACCCGTTACCATAGCATGTAGAGTTTGTCATATCATAGTAACATATAGGCGTGTTACTTTGATTGATTGTCGCCTACACTGCATTTTCTCAGTAGAAGCGTATTACATTTTCGGAAATGTTTGATTACTCTAATTAGATTGCGAGGGCCTTAGATCGAGTGCGAACATTCATCGTAATAATGTGCTATTTTTAGACAAGTATCCAATGTTTATTCCTAACCACCGAAGGCCTTTTCATTTCCATTGTATTTGTCCCCCGCCGCAACGCCGTCGGGGGACTTTAAAATGGGTTTCCTTCCATTATCCGTTAATGTCCGTGAGAATTCTTCGCAAGCGATAACTTTGAAACGCTGTGTCGGATTTCTCCGAAAGTTGGCATATGCATTCCTTGCGATTGATATTGCGTTTCAGCAAGATCTGCCTGAAGGTGGCGCCACTGTGTTTTGTTCCAACCTTCTGTGGATGTCCGTTCGTGCCCGTTCCTGGTCGTGCGAATTCTTCACAAGCAGTAACTTTGAAACGCTTTGTCCGATTCCTCCGAAATTCGGCATATGCATTCCTTGCGACAAGACGTCAATTGATCTGTCTGAAGGTGGTGCCACCATGGTTTCAATCTTCATCCATTCGCGAATTCTGTCTTCGGAAATTCTATTCAGAAAGATCGTCCGGTACGTGGCGCCACTGGTGTTCATTCCGTTCTTCCGTGCTGCAAGTGATAACTTTGAAACGCTTTGTCGGGTTTTTTTGACATATCCTAACTTTCCGGGTAATATGTTGAGAAACGCTCAACGTATTCTTCTCAAATTTGATTCGTATATACCATGCCATGAGATGTCGCTTGAGGTTGCGTTTCGTCCACTTCCGCCTACAGGTGGCGCCACCCGGTGGCAAAATCCGAAATTCGGTTTCTGGCAATAATTTAAGAACCGTTCATCGAATTGTACTCCAATTTAGTATGCATTTACCATGCCATGAGATGTCGCTTCGCATTGTGGATGTCCGTTCGTGCCCGTTCCTGGTCGTGCGAATTCTTCACAAGCAGTAACTTTGAAACGCCATGAGATGTCGCTTCGCATTGAGTATCGCCCATTTGCGCGTATAGGTGGCGCCACCTTGTGGTAACTTCTGAATTTGGTTTCCGGGCAATAACTTGAGAATCGCTCATCGGATTCTTCCCAGATTTGGTATGCATATAACTTGCCATTAGATGTCACTTGGAATTGCGTTTTACCCACTTTTTCCGACAGGTGGCGCCACCTGATGGCAACATCCGAATTTGTTTTGAGCGATGGCTTGAGAACTTCCCATCGGATTCTTCTCAAATTTGGCATCCCAGGAAATGTTGAGCCTACAGATGCTGCCAGGTGACAAAATCTAAATTCGGTTTCCATGGAATAATTTGACCCCTTGTCGCATTCTTTCCAGATTTGGTATGCATATACCTTATCATTTCTTCTTACAGGTGGCAAAATTCTAAATTTGTTCCGGCTAATAACTTGAGAACTGCTGATCGGATTCTCCTCAAATTTGGCAAGCATATACCGTGCCAGGAGATGTTTTAGGGATTGCGTTTATCACCCTTGCGCTTACAGTCGGCGTCACCTCGTGACAAAATCTAAATTTGGTTCCGGGCAATAACCTGAGGACCCCTCATAGGATTCTTCTCAAAGTTGGCATGCAGATAACATGCCATGAGATGTCGCTTGGGATTGCGATTCGTCCACTTTCACCTACAGCTGGTGGCACCTGGTGGCAAAGTCCAAATTTGGTTACAGGGCAATAACGCGAGGACCCCTTATCGAATTATTATTGAATTTGGTTTGCAGATACCATGCTATGAGATGTCGCTTGCGGTTGCATCTCGCCCACTTGCGCCTTCAGAAGCGCCATCTGAAGGCATAATCTAAATTTGGTGATTGCGGGGTATCATATTAGCATGCTTGCAAATATATATAACAAAGAATCCCCACCACTCTCATACCAGCACTCCCCACTCTCATCCCCACCACTCTCATATCTCATGAGCCAAACAGTAACTCTCTTTATGTGTGGCAAGCAGCAGCTGCCTCATCTATATCCCCGACACCAACCATGCACTGAAAACTACATGTGCCATTTCTGGCTGCTTGTTTCGGTGGAGACGGTCAGCAATTGAAAGTTTAAGGAATTACATATGATGGCCGAGAGGGGCCATCGCGTCTTTCATTTCTAATTTAACGCGATGGAGCGATGGAGCTATGCGATGGAACGATGGAGCTATGCGATGCGCGATGGAGCTATGCGATGGAGCGATGGAGCTATGCGATGGAGCGATGGAGCTATGCGATAAAAAGTCGCGCTATGCGATGCGCGATGAGGCTATGCGATGGAGCTATGCGATGCGCGATGGAGCTATGCGATGGAGCGATGAAGCTAGCTATGCGATGGAGCTATGCGATGCGATGGAGCTATGCGATGGAGCGATGGAGCGATGGAGCTATGCGATGAAAAGGCGATGGAGCGATGGAGCGATGGAGCTATGCGATGGAGCGATGGAGCGATGGAGCGATGGAGCTATGCGATGGGGCTATGCGACTATGCGATGGAGCTATGCGATGGGGCTATGCGATGCGATGGAGCTATGCGATGGCTATGCGATGGGCTATGCGATGGAGCTATGCGATGGGGCTATGCGATGGAGCTATGCGATGGAGCTATGCGATGAAAAGTCATTGCGCAAAGTAAGAAGCAAACAATACAATATCTTTGAGCGTGACAAGAGTAATCCATGTCAGTGAAGGATTTTATCGGGGAATATTTGGCTAACACAGTAGAATAATCACCTGCTGGGCTCTTTTTTCGATTTATCGCATATTAAATTGGACCGGTTTCGCTGGTAAAAGCCGAAATTTCTCGAAAACCGTACATCATAGAATGGCGAGATTTGGACATAATTGGGATGGCATAGAGGCCTAGAAACGCGTCTTTCATTTTTTTTTTTAATTATCAAATCTTTAGCGAGATATTCCGGCTTTAGCAGTGTTCGGTAAGTTTAACGATATTTCTTCGGTTTTGGGGCTCTAGTGAGAAAACTAAGAAAAAACGAGAAAACTGAGAGACGCGTTTCTAGATGGAGCTGTCGATTTTCACGCAGTTATATTTGATACTTTTCTTGAAATTGACATTTGAAAATGATCGGTAGAATTTACGAAGAGCAAAGTTCAAATATGAATGATAGATTTAATTATATTCAAAGTTTAAACGTATGAACATGTCTAGAATTCTTAGAAAACAGGCTTTCTAAAAATATATAGTTTTATATACATAATCTATAAAGCAAAGGCGAGAATGAGAGAAATGTCATTGAGCGAGTGTTGATCAGTACAGGTGGATAGCTTAACTTACAGTTTTGGAACAATAATTCTGCCATATTATATCAAGGCGACAAAACGTTATAATCAGCCTGTTGTGTGAAGATGGGTGAACGAGGTTGTTTAATGGGGAGCGGTTATGGGAGGATGGAATAAATTTTGTTCGGAAAAATTACATGAACATCTCTGGTGCGAGAGCCGCACGAGCGGAGTATAGGCGACTTTTACGTACAAGCTTACGACCTTGACACATTTTAACGTACACAATACTGTTATTCTAAATAATGCCCCGAGAATAAAATCCGTATAGTTCTTAAGCCCCGCAGAAGTTTACGGTACAGCCTTCTGCTTTTCACAAATACTGTCCACCATCTTCCCTGAGAAAAGTCGATGAACTTGTGATATAGCCGACATGCCTTCGGTGAGATATCTGCCCACCTACACACTTTTAACGTTGTTTTTTTTCTAAAGATATTCTGTCAATGTGTTACGTGAACACCTGGTATGCAAAACCCTGAAAATTGCCCATTTGTCATATACTATTCAATGCAAACATATAGTTCATTCTGTTCGTTGCAAGGAAAAGGGGAAAACATCTTGGAACTTTTTGACCTGTGATTAAAAAATACAAAGGATGACAAACGTCGACTTGATTGGCTAGCGTTGATGGCGGCGTGCAGATCACATAATTTTGTTTACACGGCTGATGGGCATACTCAAGCCTAAAATCGAGAAGTACGTTATAAAGCTCCCATATATGTTTACTAACTCAGTGAATTTGGAATTGTCGAAGCAATGGAACGGAACTGGTTGCCAGCAAATTCACGAGATAAGCACATTACACTGCAGAAAAAATTACCGGCCTATTCCGGTGTCACACTGGTGAAAGAAGATGTCATGTTTACATGCGAAAAAACCCTCTTGCTGTCCCGTCTTTGAAGCGAAAAAAATATTTCTCCATATCAACATAGAAAGCTGTGTTTCATGCGTAAGTAGTATACAAAGAGCCTTTCGGGGCTTTATCCCCTCACTGCGCATGCGCAGAACTTGGTTTGACGTCACAATTGAGGGGGTGATGAGGGGGTGCGCATGCGTGAGTGATGTGTGGTGGAGGTGGGTACAAGATGGCGGATACTTACCTCCCACCACACAACCACACAGGCCGCCATTTTGTACCCACCTCCACCACACAGTACACTGACTGACACCGGTGTGGTGGAGGTGGGTACAAGATGGCGGTCTGTGTGGTGGTGTGGTGGGAGGTGAGTATCCGCCATTTTGCACCCACCTCCACCACACATAAACACTGACTGACAAAAAAAAAAAAAAAGTTCCGGCAAAAAAAAAAAAAAAAATGTATTCATGCGCGGTGATGTGGTTTGGCCGTGGTTTTGGCGGTGATTCGGTCTCGGGAAAAAGCTTTCGCGGAGAAAAGTAGTCCCTAGATAAAATGGTCCGATTGGGTCGAGTGAGGTATCAAAGTGAAGCTTATGTGAAGGGGCATCTAATGGGCTGGGTGTGGGGTTGAACTATCGGCCTTCTGCGCATGCGCGGTGGCCGAAGGGTATGAAAATAGCCGTGTTGGAGCTAGGGAAGCCCCTAAGGGTCCGATGGGGTCGAGTGAGGTATCAAAGTGAAGCTTAGGTGAAGGGGCATCTAATGGGCTGGGTGTGGGGTTGAACTATCGGCATTCTGCGCATGCGCGGTGGCCGAAGGGTATGAAAATAGACGTTTGGAGCTAGGGGAGCCCCTAATGGACCAATGGGGTCGAGTGAGGTATCGATGTGAAGCATTCGTGAAGGGGCATCTGATGGGCTGGGTGTGGGGTTGAACTATCGGCATTCTGCGCATGCGCGGTGGCCCAAGGGTATGAAAATAGACGTTTTGGAGCTAGGGGAGCCCCTAATGGTCCAATGAAGTTGTATGAGGTATCAATGTGAAGCATTCGTGAAGGGGCATCTGATGGGCTGGGTGTGGGGTTGAATTATCGACATTCTGCGCATACGCGGTGGCCCAAGGGTATGGAAATAGACGTTTTGG
>JAVTVY010049865.1:0-22382 GCA_036873755.1 Hanleya hanleyi | reverse complement strand
AGACGCTGTTAGGCAGCCGTAACATTTGCTGTAGTGTAGGACTGAGTTTCACAGCCACGTTAGGGCTCAGCATGATAGAGCTCTTGTCGTTGTGTACGTTGACATCGAAGAACACGTTTTTCTTGGAGCGAAAGGCTATCAGGCGTGTTGCACTATCCGTGCTCTCCTTTAGAGCCTTGTACTCCAACAAGGCCATCAGACCCTGACTGAACTTCTGGGGCGTATCGTATTGGCCTTCGGGGAGAGTCAGTCTGTAGATTTTACCTTGGTAGGTCACTTCGAACCATACTTCTCGGTCTTGTACGTTGTACCATGAGTAAGGGTATTGAATATCCACCAGTCCACATTCCCATCGTCCAGGTAAATGTAACGGTTGTGGTAATTGAGTGACATACTTGGTCAAGGTGTTGTCAGGAAACACTTCGAGTGAGCTATTACTGGGCAACGTCAGGTAAAACATGACGACTGAGTTGTTCTGGCTTCTGCACCGGGTTTTTATAGGAGTTATTAGTAGGGTTCCCAGTAAGGGCCCATCCCCCAGATCTTGGGCGCCTTACCTCGGCGTTGTGATCGTCGCGTTGACTTAGATCGGCTACGTCCCCGTCGTGGTTGTGGTATTTTGGACGGCGGCGGCGGCGGTGACATGGAGTCCCAAGAAGAGGAGGAGGGTGGAGGTTGGTGTCGGGTCGATTGCTGCATAAAGGCCCAACGGTTAGGAGTCCCTACCAATTCTTGAGGGATGTGCGTGTCTTTTAATCCCTGAGCAAAGACTTCCCAGCCCGGTGGATTAGAGTGTTTGCGAGAACGTACCATATCGTTGATCAAATCGGTCATATGAGACCCCGGCACCAATGTGTTTCGAATCAGCAGTTTTCCTTCAGCGTTCCAACTCATATCGGAATTCTGTTTCACCCGGTCCAACAATAAACGTGCCTTGGTCTTGAAGGCTTTAGGCACACTGGTCAACACTTCCTCTTCCAGCTCAGGTGAAGGTGGTGATGGGGATGTGAGAGTAGGCGTTGTGGGTAGTGGTGGTGGTGTACTACTACTACTACTACTACTCCCTCTATATTGATCCATAAACGTCTGGTACTGGTTCAGCTTTTGATGGTAGAGTTGAATTTTCTCGTGATCGGGTAGTCGACGTTGGAGTATACTATTCATCTCTTCATCCAGAGACTGGAGTTGTTGCACTGTGGCAGGCACGGGATAGGGTGATTGCAAACTCTGTAACAGTCGAGGTTCGACCAGCATCATTTTTTTCGTATGTTCCATGATGACGTTTTTAGCGTCCCAAGATGGAGCCTAGTAACGGTCCCAGTACAGTAGCGGCTAAGGGTGCCAGGAGTGCGCCGAGAAATCCACCTCGCTGTAACACCTGTTTCTTTTTCTTGACACTGCCTGTCTTCTTCACCAACGTTCGGAGACCCGCCTTGTGCCGTTGCAATTTCCCTTTCTGCAGAGGACTGAGTGGAACATTGCCTTTTAACACATTATGGGCCACTTCACACAAACACCGTACCAAGTCGGCATCCGCCCCGCGCACCAGGGCCCGGCCCACCTCCGGTGGCGCGCTGCGTAATACGCGCAGAGCCGGCGCGTGCTTGCGTATCCGTGCAGACATGATGATGAATGACGGCTAGAGTGCGTTGTCTTCTTCTTTTATCTTTTATCTTTTATCTTTTATCTTTTATTTGGGTGTGTACACCGTCTGCACCTCGCCGGGAAAAATGAGGGTACGCAATCGAAGGGTGGAGGGCGTGTCTTGTTTCAAGTCAATGAGTAGATACCCGTGAGCGGGTTGGGTAGCATCTTCAAAGGCTTCTCGTACAAAGGCCGTGTTTTTAGGGTACATCTGTTGGGCCAGGTGCGTAATTTGGGAAGCGTCTCTGGGGTTTTTGAATAACACCACATACTGAGCATTCAAACTAATGTTCCTGTGCTCTTTGTGCTTACTGAAGAGATTCTGGACGATGTAGATGATGCTCAAACGACGATGATGGCTTCCTTTGGTAAAGAGACGGGTGATTCGACTGTCCGTTTCCGTCATGAGATCGTCCACCACCACCAAGGTGTCTCGGGGTGTATCCTCAGGGGGTAAGCCTTCCACTAAGGTGAGTCCCGGGACACGTGCCAGTTCCTCGTACGCGGGTTGCCAAGCTCCATAACACCACAGGATGCGAGCTAGAGGCGGTGAAATGAGGGCTGACCCGTATTGGATGAGACGTTGAACGAAGTGTGTTTTTCCCTGTCGATCCAGCGATGAGACACGTGAAAGGATGCTGCCACCGAGGATCCATAGTTTTTTTTATTCTTTTTTTTATTTTTTTTTTTTATTTGGTGATTTGCGCTGGGCGTTTAGAAGCCCACCACCGTTGTCGGGGATCCCACCGGGGATCGTAGTCGAATGGGTACCGTTGTCGTGGTAAACGTGATTCACGGGCATCCACTGCAAATATTTTTAGCGGCGTAGGAGTCGTAGTGGTGGTAGGTGTACTAGGTGATGGTGGTGGTGGTGATGGGGTGGAAGGATCGTCGCTTCTCAGGGATGATGGAGGATGACGTGGAGTAGTCGTAGTACGGGACGTGGTCGTCGTCGTGGGTGGCTGGATGTAGCGGGCAAAGGGTAACGTGGTGATGGATGGAGTAGACGGTGTGGACGGCGTGGTAGACGTGGGTGTCTGGGTTGATACGTGGCGGTAACTTGACGTCTTGGATGGCGTAGGCAGCGTCGTCGTAGTGGTGGTCGAAGTGGTGGTCGAAGTGGTGGATGACTGAGATGTGGAACGCAGGGTGTTGAAACAGGATACCACGTACGTCAAATCGTAGAACACGCCTGTAAATAACGTACCCACAAGCACTACTAGACACACTACAGTACCCACTTGTGTTTTTCGAGATCGTAACAGTAAGGGTAGATGTGTACTATCCATGGTACAATCCTACACTGAAGGCTGGTGATGATAGGGGATAGAATTTATAGGCGTTTCATGTCACGGTCGGACACCCAGGAATTAAACGAACGAGGCCACCCTTGCCATTTGACGAAATGATAGGGGATGCCCCGTCGACGTTCCGTTTTCAAAATCTTTTCCACCGTGTAGTAGTCTTTCGGTGTTTTCACTATGGGTTGTAATTCTGCCTCGTAAAACGTGCCTTGCAGTGTTTCTCCTTGTAGATCTTCCAGTTGATAGACGTGTGGCTGTCGAGGTTTATGGCGAACGATGACAAAGTGCTCGTCACTCCAGTTGGGCAAGTAACTTTTCTCATATTGGCCTTTCACTTTACTGATCCGTACCACATCTCCACGTTTGTAACGGGGTGCCGTGAGTGGTTGTGGTGGACTGGATGAGTACAGCGTAGCACGCACTTGATGTTCGTTGCGTTCTGTCACATCACGGGGAGCTCGCTGGATACTGCGATGATAGGCGCGATTGTACCCTTGCACCAGTTGAGGTAGTACATCGATGTACCGTCGAGTGTTTTGGGCGGTAAAATACTTGTACATTCGTCCTTTGAAGGTACGATTGAATCGTTCCACCACAGAAGCTTTCGTCTCATTGTACGTATGAAAGAAAAATACCTTCTGTTTCTTAAGAAAGGCTTGAAAGGGTCGGATGAGAAATTCTGTGCCTTCATCCGTTTGTAAATAAAGAGGTTTGCGCCCCGTCTTGAAAATCTGCTGGAACGCTCCTATTAGATTCTCTCCTGTTTTGGTGCGAATGGGTAGTACCCAGGCATACTTGGATAAAATATCGATACAGGTCAATATGTACCGATGTCCATCATTGTGAGGTGCAAATCGACATATGTCCACTAAATCCGCCTGCCATTGCGCGTCTGTACCTCCTACGATGACTCGGTTACGGCGAAAATGTCGTCGGGCTGCTCGGTGTAAACTATAAGTGTCTTGGGTTTTTAACCAGTCTCGAACTTCAGTTCGACTGATGCCTTGAGAATGGGCAGCTCCTGCGAGCGCTCCCACAGCGCTATGCGCGGCTGGACTGGTAGGGCTGTAATACAAATCGGTTAACACCTTGTTCACTGTAGATGCTGACTCCTTTTTCCCCTTTCGGGACCGCTTCATTACGGGCTTCTTACCCCTCATTGAGGCGCCTCTGGGTCCCCCGTGATGTGTGTTCGCTTCATCAGGTGACACTGACACTCTAGCCTCTGTGCATTCTATAGATATAGTACTTTCGTCTTCCCCGGCTGTATCATCGGATTCATCATGTTGTTGTTTTTCATGAGGTTCAGCCAGCGCGTCTTCCATAGCACGAGCCCACGCCAATTCGTCTGGTGATCGTTCGTCCGGTGTAAACAGCTGGTCCACAATAGGCACTACTTTCTCCAAGGCTGACCACAGAGAGGGAGTTAGGATGAAACTTCGCGTAGGGTCTTGGTAGCGGCCCAGGCGTGGGAAGAGGTCGGTACGGTATACGTAGATGGCATTGTCCATGTGGATGAGGTGTCCGTCCAACTCACCGTTCAACACCCGTTTAAATTTAGTCCAGCCATCACGCTGTAGCGTCACCGTATTCGATAGAGTCTCAGCGCGCGCCCAGCAAATAGCTCCACCGTCTTCCACCAGGGTGACTTTATCTTCATAGACGTATAACCCCACCTGTAAGGGTGTAAGGGGGAGGATGGCTCGTAGTGACATGCTTGCTGTAAATGTCGAACGGAGAATGACACACACTCTGTCTCATCCCTCGTATTTATAGTGTCAGGTACTATTCTGTGAGAGGCGGCTCCTGTGGAGAGAGTATTTCATCCACCATGGGGACTACTTGTTGCAAAGCCGTCCATAGATCGGGGTCCAGAGTAAATCCCCCTCGCTTGAGACAGAGAAGTCGAGCAAAATAGGGACCGCGAAAAATGTAGACATCGTCACACAGGTGAATGCTATCTCCGTCGAGATCACCGCATAACGCACGTTTCAAGGTAATCCAGCCTTCCGGGGATAAAGAGACACGCGCGGGTTCAGACGTACACCAACATCGGCTATCGTCATCGATGAGCTCCACGCGTTGGGGGTATAACAATAGGGTACAATCCGGTGTAAGAGTACGCGTAGCTAGAGAGTTGGCCTCAGGATAGAGTACGTCGTGGACATCGGTGATAATAGCTTTCAGCGCCTGCCATAATGCCGGCCGAAGTAGGATAACGGCACCCCCACACTGTTCTAAGCGGGGGAAAAAAGAATCATCTTTACCACTTCGCAGGTACACACCGATTCTCACATGCATAAAATCCCCTTCGGGCTCTTTTCCCTGTAACAACCATGTTAATAGAGTCCAGCCTGCTAAGCTTAAAGATAACTTCACTTCTCGCGGATGTTCTTCGATGAGCTGCAGTTCATGATCGTAGACCATGAGAATCACATCAGACGTCAGTTGGAAGAAAGCGAGCTCCTTTCCGTGCGCTGCCATAATGGTGAATGACAAAACACCGTCCAGGCAAAATGTATATACCGATTCTTGCTAATGTGAGTAAAAAAAATATTTCATCGTAATAAAAATTCGTACCTTGTTCTAGAAAATAATTAAATTGACAATGCAATTTTTGTAGGCGCGCGCTCCAAGATAAAATATACTTCAGAACATTTGCGACAACGCTACATCTGTATGTGTCATTTATGCCTGTAAAAACAATTAAGAGCTCACAGGTAGGAGAGAAGACAACATTGAAAATGGTCTCCAAAACGCTTTTACCGGTCTATTGGTTATTAACAGATTACCCGGCCGGCCCTTTCAAGCCGATACACATTCCATTCTCAATGCCTGTAACGACCGCTAGATGGCGTGATACACAGCGCACCAAAATGAATTGGGAACTCTGCACGTTGGTTTTCTTGCAGTGAAACGAAGGCTATGTTTTTAATAATTTTCTATAGTTCTCTTTCGATAAACCCGCTGGAATTTTCAGGGAGCTATTATAAGGCTGTAAGCCATAGTGTTGACGTATTTTTAGCCCGGAAAATCAATTTATTTTCAGTGTACGGGGTTTTTCACACTACCGTACTTTAACGTTGCGCATCGAAAAATCGCTAAATTC
Source organism: Hanleya hanleyi (assembly GCA_036873755.1). Classification (NCBI taxonomy): domain Eukaryota; kingdom Metazoa; phylum Mollusca; class Polyplacophora; order Lepidopleurida; family Hanleyidae; genus Hanleya; species Hanleya hanleyi. Next base: position 16,325 of record JAVTVY010049865.1, on the reverse strand, counting down.
ATTAAAATAACGGCTTAGTCGAGCGCTATGGTGCTAAATTTTTTTAAATACTACACTATGAATTGCCTGAGTTCAACTTGCAATAAAATTTATACGTGCACTGACATTTTATTGCAAAATCACAGCCGTTTATAATTGAGAAAGAAACACACACAGATTTTCTCAGCGTAACTCCAGACAGCAGAGCTTTGGCCATTTCGCCGAGGTCCGCGCTTTGTCTATATATATAGCGACCCGCTTGAAGCGGGCTATTCGAAAACCTTTTCACTCACCAGATGACAACAAACAGAGAGAAGAAAATGAGCCAACTAATCGCTGCAGCAAAGATGTCCACATCCAAGCCCGTCAGGCCAAGAGTAGCAGTACCGAAGATATCCAGGCGCAAGAAGAGGGCGATGCTCAAAGAAATAAAAGATTTCTGGCTGCGAGAATTGACGGGGTGGAGTGCCATGCTAACCAACGACACCGAAGCACAAGGGCCCGGTACAGCCAACAATTTACGTCAATTACTAAACAACTCAAGAACCATCAGCGAGGAGGGGTGGTTCGATTTATTAATGGCTACGATGCGAGAAGAAATGTACCCTGCCCCTCCTCCGCTTTTGGCGCCCCAGCCATCACCACCACCACCACAAGAGCCACCGGCAACAGCGCCCCGGGATGGAATTTTTCCCCTAGAAGACCTGCCCTCCATTTTTGTTGAAGAACCGCCAACAATACCTGCCGCTGATTTCTTAAACGAGATGCCCATCAGTCCGGACCTTGATGATGAGGATGTGGTACACAAATATACGCTGTCACCGTATACATACTTTTCGGTCAGTGACAGGATTTAAGGGGGAGTAGGCAACTCCCCTCCTGAAGAAAACAGGGAAAAAAATTGACTCCTAACAGTTCTTTTCAGAACTAACCAATGCTTCGAAAGAGAAAGCTTCTAACTTGGCACAAATTTCAAAGCACAGATCCCCACATTACCCTTTTTTTTATTCTATTAGCAAACTGCATCACCAAAAAACAACCCCTGTCCTATATTAACAGTCCTTGTGAGGACTAATCTCTCTCTTATAAACACAAGTTTTATTTTTCTTTTTTCTCTCTCCCAGTAATTAATTAATTAATTAATATTACAGCCCGAACGATAACGGACTGAAATTTATTTTTGAACCCGGGAATGTTACTAATTTTTCTCTCTCAGTAATTAATATTATAGCCCGAATATATTTTATTACAGCCCGAATAATAACGGACTGAAATTTATTTGAACCAGTACAAAGGGGTTAGAAAGAAGAGTATATGTGTGTGATGCCCGAATGATAACGGACTGAGGGTGACATTTGTCACTGTTGTTGTTGTCGACCAGTAAAGGAATAAACATTACAGCCCCACTAATAACGGACTGAAATTTATTTGAACCAGTACAAAGGGGTTTGGGATTAGAAAGAAGAGTGTGTGTGATCTGGTGTTAATTTTTGTGTTTTTTTAATGTTAGAAGTTTCCCCTTCCGGAAAGATGTGGTAGTTCTGAAAAGAACTTTTTGGATATGTAAGCGATTACATCGTTTACATCGTTGAGAGGGCCTGTTGACGTTGTCTTCTCTCAGTACAAACGGGACATGTTAAAGGAATCAATTCACACACTCGGGGTTTATTAGCCTCCGCACACGCTGGTATTTGGGCATGTCGATGAATACAAACTTCGCATAAGGCTTGGTGTCCACATGGGGAAATAGCATATTTAGCGAATTGGTTACTGCATTCCACGCAGTGTAAATATAAGGCTGCCTGGCGTTCTGTGTTGGATCCCAGTGTTGTTGTTGTTATTGCCCAAACGTAGTGCATCTCGTCTTGGTTTTCTTTTTGACTTATTTTTCTGGTATTCTCTCTTATTCTCTTTGTTCTGGCTCCTTCTTGCTTTTCCTCGTATCTTGCCTATTTCTATTGCATCTGTCGTCTTTTCTACCCCTTCTGACATCTACCCTATTTTTTCTGCAATCTTTCCTATTTCTTCTGGAATCTTTCCTATTTTTTCTTGAGTCTGTCCTCTTTTGGGATACTGTGGTGTTTAAGTCTTCCCTTTTCTCCGCCTCCTCATCTTCTCCTTGGTCTGTGGTGTCTGTTGTGTCTGTTGTCTGGCTTCCGCTTTCTTCTTGTGCCATTTCTCCATCTGCTTTTTCGTTAGCTTGTGGGTTTTGTTGTTGTTGTGGTTTCAACATACTCTCTAACATGTGGTCTATGTTGTCAAAACGTTGGTATTCATCCGGTGTGGCTGCAAAGAAGTTACTCAGCTGCGATGTGGCTGGGGGGCTATACAATGGGCTGTAGTTGGTGGTGGGTAGTCCCGGGCAGCTTGAGGTGGAAATAAGTCTCCCATTATAGCATCCAACCATGGTTCGTCATGTACCATATTAATAATGTCGCCGAGGAGTGGTACTTCATTATCATCATCATTTGTGGTGAAGTCTGGTATATCAATATCCATGATTCCAGCCAGGGGTGACTCCATGACTGGGCACTCAGGCTAATTGTGAATGCCTGAAAAAAATACTGCGCGCTATTTATAGTGTAAAGCACGGACCGTAGCGAAAACACTCTAGTTGGGCCGTCTACACTGACGCTGAGAAAATCTGTGTGTGTTTCTTTCCCAATTTTAAACGGCTGTGATTTTACAATAAATGTCAGTGCACATATAAATTTTATTGCAAGTTGAACTCAGGCAATTCATAGTGTAGTATTTAAAAAAATTTACCAGCATAGCGCTAAACTAAGCCGGTATTTTAATAATTTTAGCGATTTTAAACCCATAAGGTTATGGTGTGGTAGTGTGAAAAACCCGGTACACTGGGAAATAAATCGGTTTTCCTGGCTAAAAATACGTCAAGACTACGGCTTACAGCCTTATAATATCACCCTGAAAATTGTAACGGGTTTATCGAAATAAAACTAGGAAATTTTTTATCCTTGGGCAATGGTAACACAACACTATACAGTGTGCATGGAAAAATTTTTTTTAGCAGATACCATAATCTTGCACTCACACCGGCGGCCATCTTGCATCCGCCACCCACCACCATCCACCACAGCGGCCATCTTGCACCCGCCACCCACCACCATCCACCACAGCGGCCATCTTGCACCCGTCACCCACCACCATCCACCACCAGCCGTCTAGACTATAAATAACGCGTAGTATGTTCCCATTTATTCACAAAATACAATCATGGGTTCAAGACGAGCACTGTTCACACACCCTAGAGATCCTAGAGATGCAACTAGAGAACACAGAGAGATGATTAGCAGTGAAGATGATGGTGGAATAACCATAACTACAAGCTTTCAGTGGGTTATTGAAGACGAAACCATGATAAGACGAAGTACAGAAAAACTGGAAGAGCTACAGAGGGCTGTAATACAAGAAGATGCGAGGTTGATAAGGCGAAGTAGAGAGCAAGACGAAGAAAGCAGCAGGATGGCTGCCATAGAAGAAGATGATGAGGGAGATGAGGGGGATATAACTGATGGAGAACAAGACGAGCTTCGATGGTTAAATAGTAATAGACCTCCAACAACAACTACACAAACGCCAATTATAACAACGTCGGCTTCCGAAACTCCGATTATAACGACTTCGGCGGCTTCGCAAACAACACCACAAGCATGCTCTTGGGCCGAGATAACCCGCCTCAACGAACAGATTAACGGGATGAGACAAGACATGAATGTAATGGACGCTGAGATTTCAAGACAGGAAAAAGAGCTACATAAAGAAGAAAAAAAAAATCAAAGTGTAGCGTGTGTACAGATGAAGATAGCCAGTACGCAGTATTGCCGTGTGGCCATTTATGCATCTATAAAGATTGTTGGGTCACGCTGACGTGTGTAGGAGACATGTGCCACTGCGTTGAAGCAGGCGAACAACATTTAAAAATCAAGTGTCCAATGTGCAGGAAGCATATGGGTGGAATAAAAAGAATCTACCGCTCATAAAACAAGTGTCGTAACACTTTCAAAGGCCCTTTTCAGGGCCACCCCATCTTTCCGGAAGAGGAAACTTCTATGAAAAAGCACAAAAAATTAACACCAGCTCCCATCATCCTGTCCCCAAAGAAAAAAATTTTTAATTTTTTTTTACCATTTTTTTGAAATTATTGGAAAAAGGGGTAAAGGGGGGAGGGAGGGGAGGGGGGAGGGTTGGTGGAAGAGCCAAAAAAAAATTATTTTTTTTAAAAAAAAAGGAAAAAAAGAATCATGGAGCCAAAAAAAATCTTTTTAATTTTCTATGTTTTTTACCATATTAAAAAGGAAAAAAAGGGGTAAAGGGGGGAGGGGGGAGGGGGGGAGGGTTGGTGGAATAGCCAAAAAAAAAAAAAAAATTAAAATTTAAAAAAAAAGGAAAAAAAGAATGATGGAGCCAAAAAAAATCTTTTTAATTTTCTATTCTTTTTACCATATTAAAAAGGAAAAAAGGAATGATAGAGCCAAAAAAAGAATGAACACTAACAAGCATTTTTTTAATTTTCTACTATTTTTATTAACACAAATAGAATGAACGTGTTCACAAGGGTATTGAATGTTAATACAATTATATCTGAGTATTGAATTTTTTAATACAATTAACAGTAAAAAAACTCTGAATTTTTAATACAATTATACGCTCTCAAGCCACTTCAATGAATGTGTGTAGGAATACGGTAAAATGTTTTTCAACACTTGTTCTGAACACTTGTTCAATAGTTCTGCAGCAAGACTTGTTTGAATTCATCATCATCTTTCCGTCCCTGGTGCACGTAAATGTAGGTAATAATCTCTTCACGTGGAATTTTGGGAGGGCAGGCAGCTTCCACTCCCAGGGCAATTTGCGTCTCGGTCACGGCCTGTAGTGCTTCAGTGATCAGTGCGTATGAGGGTACACTAGTGTCCTGTGGAATTTGAGGTCTGATTAGATCCAGGACTGTGTCGATGTACTTCTGATAAATATAGTCAGACACCTGGTAGGCCAGAGCTTGACGAATTGTACTTGCGAGACTCTGCAACTTCCGCCAGGCCGTTAATTTCAAGGTGACACCCTGAGGACAAGGTACACGCTCTTGCGTATCTAACCGCATTTTCCATTTACGGATATGCACGAGGAGCTCATCGTTGAAATAGGCACAGCTCACAAAGATGTCGTCACCCACATGAAATTTCGCTTCGTCACTCCCCTGGTCGCGAATAACCGCATCGATGGCGTAATCAAGGGTCTCCAGTTTTTGCCAGGTGTCTAAGGTCATGACAATATGCTTACCGGGTCTGTCGTTAAAGCCCGATGCATTAAAATGCACTTCTTCGTCTTTCACACTCACAGTTAAATAGGCTGAGAGCTCCCAAATGTTCGTGTGGGCTGCCTGGTAGGCCTGTTGAATAATGTTATTGATATCCTGCACAGACATAGGAAGTTGTACCTCTTGTTTGACAGGCACTTGCTGGGATACTGGCTGCTCAACCACTGACTCGGGTATTTCTAACGGTGTTAGTCGGGGGCGTTTGGGTCGTCCAGCGCGTTTGGCAGGTGTACTCTCTGGGGTAGTGTGCGTACGTTTGCTAGCTGTACGCTCTTCGGTGGTATCCATGACTAAGATATCATCATCTACAAGGGGAATTTCAAGTAGATCTGCTAGTTCTTCATTTTCCGTCTTCTTCAGCGCCTCCGCGAAGGCTAGAAATGCATAGGGGCCACGGCGCAGTAGACCATCGATGAGAGCTCTGTTTTGTCGTGAAGGGGTGTTCTCGGCCATGATATCTTCGACACCCTGTTTCAGGAGTATGTTATCGGCCATAAGCAGATCACATAATGCGCCCACATGCTGCATCTCATCAACGAGGCGAGGACGGTTCTTTTGAAGCGTCACTAGGTCGGCTGAATTCATCATGACTATGGGCTCAGGCTGGTGAGTAACTGCTACCGTGTAAAAGTCTGGTGAATTTGCACTGGTAAAATGAAAATAAGTGAAAGGTTCTCCACAGCTCATACAAAACAGGCAAGCTGGCTGGCTAGAGGTGAAGCAGACTAGAGGTGAAACAGGCAGGCAGGCTGGTCAGGTCAGGTAAGTCAGAGTGCTCCGCAAGGTAGTGCAATGAATACACCCCTACCCTAAAAATCGACTCCTTTTATACGTTTTTCTACAATCCGCCATCTTAAACCCGCCACCCACCACCATCCACCACAGCGGCCATCTTAAACCCGCCACCCACCACCATCCACCACAGCCGCCATCTTGCACCCGCCACCCAACACCATCCACCATAGCCGCCATCTTGCACCCGCCACCCACCACCATCCACCACAGCGGCCATCTTAAACACGCCACCCACCACCATCCACCACAGCGGCCATCTTAAACCCGCCACCCAACACCATCCACCACAGCGGCCATCTTAAACCCGCCACCCACCACCATCCACCACAGCCGCCATCTTGCACCCGCCACCCACCACCATCCACCACAGCGGCCATCTTAAACCCGCCACGCCACCCACCACCATCCACCACAGCGGCCATCTTAAACCCGCCACCCACCACCATCCACCACAGCCGCCATCTTAAATCCGCCACCCACCACCATCCACCACAGCGGCCATCTTACCCGCCATCTTGCACCCGCCACCCACCACCATCCACCACATACGCCATCTAAATGCCATCTTAAACCCGCCACCCACCACCATCCACCACAGCCGCCATCTTAAACCCGCCACCCACCACCATCCACCACAGCCGCCATCTTGCACCCGCCACCCACCACCATCCACCACAGCGGCCATCTTGCACCCGCCACCCCCCACCATCCACCACAGCCGCCATCTTGCACCCGCCACCCACCACCATCCACCACAGCCGCCATCTTGCACCCGCCACCCACCACCATCCACCACAGCACCACACGCATGCGCACATCGCCACTTGTCACGTCACAACAGGTTCTGCGCATGCGCAGTGAACCGCTGTTTACTCAATTGACGCTTACTATACTACTAGGGTACGATAAATTGAGGCAGTTTTAATCTTAGTGTTGTTGGGCTGTATTGTGGGCTTCACGACCTCTGTGTACAATGCACTGCCGCAAGTGTTTTACAGGCAAGGCTTTGATGTAAGACCTCCCATTGAAAAGGTAATATCCTGGACAAAAGACTGACAATACAACTTGCATCAGATCCTTTGTCAATTATATTTCGTGAGTCTTACACCAAATCGTTTTAATTTTAGCTAAAAACCCAGGTCAAGGTTAGTAACTATCTTCTTCAGCTATGACGGTGTAAACTTCGGTTTTCGTATTACATGAAGGGTGACGAAAACTTCCACAACCCGTTTGACTGGTCCGTAACTTTCACGTTATCGTTACAAAGATTTGTAACATGACATGAAAATTACATATCCCTATGTCCATACGCATGATCTCATACCAGACCCATAATTAACGGAATGTCTGACAGAAATTCACGTTTACCGGTATACATTTCACTTGCATCGACACATATATGTAAGGCAGTAAATTAATGCATTGCCATATACAGACGCGTCACATTTTGACTGCTTAGGCTGCAATCAACGCTCAGCAGGCGACAACCAAAGAATAGCCCTACATTTACGGCAGTTCCTGTTCTAATGTATGTATAGAAGAATACGCCACAGGGCTGAAGTGATTTATTGAACAATGGAGGAGATATTATTTATGGACGTACGACAAAATATTGCTACTTCTCTCGCTGTGCGAGGGCAAATTGTAATATATTGCTTTGTACCTTTATTGTATGCACTTCTTGACTGGTTCGGATTGGTTGAAAAAAAAATGGATCTACAGCCGAGAAATGTTCACTTTCAACACAGGAGCCGCCGTCCTGTTGAACTCGAGAAGCATGGGCGACAACTCTCGTTCTTCCCATCTTCGCACAGTCGTCCTTTGAAACTATCCGATGAGGGGAATGTCCGAGTAACTCTCCATTCCTTAAAAATAATGGAGCCGAGGCCCCGACCCACCCACTCATTCACTCACCAAGGCCATGGTTTTAACGCCGACACTAGTTTAACTGTCAAAGCAGTACATGTTGTCGTGACGATGATGTCACGATAATGTGTCATTTAAGAAGACATGAAGTTAACATTGTAAATGATGAACTCTGAATTACGCTCGCTGATTCTGCCTGGTGCGCTTGGTCTTACATGCAGGACATTGTGCATATGACAGTACCTCGAACTGTTTATGGTTGAAGATCGACAGATTAGTCGTTTCCGACCTGGTGTGATTCCACCTCGATCAGTCCTGCCTATGGGATGGGAGACAACCCCGTTCGAACTCTCAACTCGTAATATGCAAATCACTCATCCCATCACTAAAGTGATCTGTTTATCTGCCATGTATATAAACGTTTCACAAGCATACGATCATGGAGGAACACGAGTCCCTCATAGCTTAGTAATCTTACGTGGTATATATGCGTTATCACAACATTAGTTAATGTATACTGGATAGTGTGTTTCTCTTGAAGCTGGTACAGGCTCTAGCTATCTTAACTCTCCATTCCGTAGAAAGCTAAGTTCGAGCAACTCTCCATTCTTTAAAAATAATGGAGCGTTGGGACAATAGAGTGACGTCACAAGTGTGCTTTAAAGGGATGTATTGATTACAATTATGTAGGACGAGTGCGAGGTGGGGTGCTCTTGTAAAGGATCAACCCGGTTTATCTGCCATCGGGTGAGGTGTTCTTCTGAAAGAACACCGGAGCACATGCAAAGTCCATTGTCAACCGGGTGATACCAGAAAATGAATCCCTCGTGTTGCACAATAGAGCCAGTGTGTAAGTAGAATTTACCTGTCATGTGTATATGCAAATCGGTTCACCACGGTGCTGGCCAAATTATGTTGTTAATTGTAGGTTCGCACGACCATTTCGCTCGGATTTCTGGTTCCAGGGGTCAAACGTGTTCTGCCAAGGTTGTACAACTAAAAATACCTATTCAAGATTTACATAACAACATAAGCTATCTCAACCGAGTAATCTGAATGCAATTACTTCAAGGCACGTCCTTTTCGCTCTCGATCCGTTCCCTCCCTACTCAAAACGAATTGAAAATCTTGGGTCAGGTGTGTGAAATTCCTGAGCCGTTTTGTTTGGTCAGAGCGCAATGACACACGGTTTGTGCTCGCAGAGGTCGATCCGTGTCATTCGTCGGCACGAAAGTTATCGCCGCAGATTATAATGTTTCAAACAGGTTCTGAGTCAATTGACAGTGTGTTGCATTATAGGCTTACTTCGCGGATTTGATTGGGAAAATATCTCAACGACTGTAATATAGGTACAGTATTTAAATAATCTATTATACCACAGCAGTTACTTCTGTCTTGTAGATGACTAAAGTATATAGTTTATTTTGTTTTCTTACTATATCTTTTAATCTGGTAGAGCAGAAATTAGCCATTTATGGCATTTTCTAAAATCCACCCAGGATCATCGCTTTTCATCTTGTTGGTTCTGTATATTTTTTACATTAAAACATAACTTAGTTTTACAGAATGTAGTTTTCCGCACACCTCGTTCATCACCTACATGTACCAAACGTTTAACACGCAGAACATCAATAACTTGTTATTCCTTGCACTTGTTTTTTTACATTTATCTAATTATGTATAATGCACTGTGATTCTAGGTTAGCCAGTCTATATTATTGCATTGCCTTATGGATAATAATATTAATACTGAGGATGCTCCACTCCCTAATTTATTTTCATTTCTTCCGTTTTTTTGATGACGAAATGTTAACAGAAACTATTCCCGACATTCCTGTGCCTTCTCCGATGAATCTTAAATTTTTAGATAACATGTGTTTCAATCCGCTCGAATTAAATGACATCGATCACTGTAAAGCGTTGACTGATGATAACGATGTCGAAATAGCTCATTGGAATAATGTTAATAGTCACCAGTCAAACTATTACAATGAGACAACTTTCCTCTCTGATACAAACATAACCCATGTTCAAAGTAATGAAACTTCATTGTCCTTTTTGCACTTGAACGCCAGAAGCCTTAAGAAGCATTTCTCAGAAATTACTGGTTTCATACAAAATTTAAAATTCGAATTTTCTGTTCTGGGTTTTCCCGAAAGTTGGTTAAATCCTGCTACTGAGAAGTTATTTGACATACCTGGCTATATACCATTTCCATCATCAAGGGCAAAAAAGAGAGGAGGTGGATTAATTTTTTATGTCAATGAAAATACAGTCCGAGAGGATCTTTCAAGCTTTAGTGACGATGGCGAGTATGAATCCCTCTTCTTGGAAATTACATTGAATAACAAAAAATACGTAGTGGGATTATTTTACCGACCACCTGGCAAAAACGTAAACATTTTTAATAACTATTTGCTCATCCTAAAGTCACCTGATGTCCAAAAAAATAACTGTGTATTGATGGGAGACATCAACATAGATCTTTTTAAAACAGACAGGACAGACCATCCAAGGACTACTTTGAAACATTGAAATCACACTACTTCTTTCCGCTGATCACAAAGCCAACAAGACCACTTATAGACCATATATTCACAAATTTCCACGAAGAAAACTAAGGCATTTTTCTAACTGACATTACAGATCACTTCCCGATATTCCATATATTAAAAACAGTTCTAAGTTGTAAACCGGCCCAACAAAACATAACATACCGTAAAAACACCCCAGCGCAAAAAGACATTTCTACATAAAATTCGTTAAGCAGACTGGAGCCACATTGATGAACATTGTAATGATCCTAATATTTTACTGAATGATTTCCTCTCACAATTTAGCCCCATTTATGATGACTGTTTCCCCTTGACCACTTTTACTATTTCGACAAACAAGATTATTGAACCTTGGATAACCTATGGAATTTTGAACTCTATACATGAAAAAAATAGACTTTACCGACTACACCTTCTAACTCAGGATGGCACCATTCGCAAACAATACAGAGATTACAGAAAAAAATTAAATCATACCATTCGAATTTCTAGAAAACAAACATGAAAGTAATCTGGATAGTAGAGGAACATGGAAGGTATTAAACCAACTTATGAATAAAAACAAATCCAAGCAAACCCCCGAATCATTTTATATAAATGGCGAGACAATAACAGACAACCAAACTATAGCTAACAAATTTAATGAATATTTTAGTACAGTTGCCTCGAATCTCGACAGCCAAATTCCAACATCATCGTCAAACTTCAATGATTATCTCGGTAACCCTGTTCCCAATAATTTTCAATTTGCACACGTGACCCCGGATGAGATGAAACAAACAATACTAAATCTAAAATCTACATCGCCTGGTTTGGATGACATACGTATGTCTGTAATTAAAGTAGTCTCTGATCATATTTCTTTCCCATTATGTTCTATAATGAATGCATCATTTACACCAGGAATAGTACCTAACTTGTTAAAACGAACAAAAGTAACTCCTATTTTCAAATCTGATGATCCTTCAACTTTATCTAATTATAGACCTATATCTGTCCTACCGTGTTTCAGCAAAATACTTGAGAAACTTGCTGTCATTAAAATAACAGACATTTTAGATGCAAATGGGTCTATCTCCCGGAACCAATACGGTTCTCGAGCCAATCATTCGACTTCTCTAGCAGCGTGCTCCTTATATGATACACTGATCTCTGCCAAAGAATCTAAATGCTATAGTATTGTTTCTTTTCTTGATCTATCCAAAGCATTTGACCCCGTCAACCATAATATTTTACTATCGAAACTTGAACACTATGGCTTTCGCGGTCTGTCAAATACTTGGTTTAATAGCTATCTGTCGGATCAGTCACAAACTGTAGTTCACAACGGCACCTTATCTGAGCCAATGCCTGTAGCGTGTGGTGTTCCCCAAGGATCGATCTTAGGATCCGTCCTTTTTCTTCTCTATATTAATGATATAAGCAATGCAACAGACGTATTAAAAACTGTTTTGTTCGCTGCTGACACCAGCGTTGTATTTTCATCCACAGATCTATCCGATGCTATTACTACCATGTCACAGGAACTTCAAAAGCTGCATACCTGGTTTTGCTGCAATCGATTGTCATTGAATATAAAGAAAACGAAATATATGTTAATAAAACCCAACGTACATAGACCAACAACGCTTATTCCCCCATTGTTTATTTGTGGAACAGAAATAGAGCGTGTTCACCAGTTTAAATTCTTAGGTATATATCTCAATGATCAGCTAAACTGGAAATCTCATATTAATTACATATCCAATAAGATATCACGGAACATAGGGATCATCAACCATATTAAAAATGTCATAAATAAAAGAACTTTATTTATTCTTTACTATTCAATGATACTACCTTATTTGTCGTATTGTAACGTGCTATGGGCGAACACATTCACTACTCATTTAAATTCTTTATTTTTGCTACAAAAACGCGCCATAAGAGTGATAACACTATCAGAAAGACGTGACCATACATTACCATTATTTACAGAATTTAGCATTTTGCAATTACATAAGCTGAACTTGTACTCCTGTCTATTAACCGTCCATAAATTTGTCCATCATCTAGACTCACTACCGTTAGATTTTCAGACATATTTCACAAAACAATCTGATGTACATCGATACAACACTAGGGGGCAGCTTTTCAATCTATATAGGCCAATCTATCGCTCAAATCTATCATTTTATTCTCTCAAAATTAAAGGACCTCGGGAGTGGAACAAGTTGCCTCTATCCATTAAGAGTAGCAGCTCTATCTCATTATTTAAATCAAAACTAAAACAGCACATCATTGAAAACTGACCGGTTTCACAGTTATTGCATGGATATTTATCTAGATATGCTATATTGCTTTTTTATTCCTCATCAAGCGTCGATGATCATTATATAAATGGTTTGTGTTTCTTCTGGGATAGAACAAGCCCCTTGGGGTTTTATTCCCGCCAAGTTATATACAATCGGCACCATTTAAGAATATTTATTTATGACTTCGATTCTGAATGCCATTGATGTACATGTGCGATGTTAATATTGATGAATAAATTCAATTCAATTCAATATTCCGTTAGCGCTAAAGCAAATTCAAGCTGGACATTATTATGAAGTGTGGTGATTTGAGTTACATGTAATGAGAAGTATGACACGAAGAAATTTAAGTTTATTATCAGTACATTACTTGTCGAATAAATAACCAAATTATCGACTCTATACATTTTCTAAGTCAGTAGTTATTCCGAAATAGATTGTGCGCTGAATTACTAAATTCTGTTGACATTTTGAGATGGATAATTGAGTTTATTTCATTTTTCTCTCCATGATGTGAGCTTGGTATGCGCATGGTGTTTAGAGTGAGCTCCCTTAAACTATTCAATGCTATCTGTATATCTGTATCATTCGAGACCGCTCGGCCGATTCCGTCGAACTCATCTGACCTCACACGTTATTGGTGTGGGGATTTTACAGCTCTCAGCTGTAAAAGTTGATCCGCCGGACGTGTGACACAGCACATATTGAAGGATGTGTGTCCGCTCGCATAGTCCTTGTTGTATCTCTCCCTTAGCAGGAGCTAAGCTATATATCTGAATGAATTGAATATTCCCTTGATTCTGCCCCCGAAAGTTCTCGTCTCATTTGAGGTGTTTCATCTTAAACCGATCTCCTTGGCAGCGGAAATATTTTACAGCTGACATGCGCTGCTTCGAAGTGATGCTGCGCTTGAAAGTAGTTTCCACATGGATGACTTTATAGATTCCTACCAGTGATGTGCGAGTCTGTTTATTCTACTTAAAACAACGAGCCCTTACAGTGTCTCTGAGGTACATTTGTACTGTTAGAGTTATCGCCCGTGCTCTTCGCCTTTCTGTTATGCCTTTGCTAAACAAGCTGTCTGTGTAGCATATACATGGTGTACACGTGTATGAATAAATGACTATATGCGAACTTCCGTAATTTAATTGACACCTGACTCCAAACAGCGGAGAGCTTCTTGGTCATTTCATCAATTTATTCCCTGGTATATATTAATTTATAACATGGTACGTATTAATTTGTATTATGGTTTGTATTAACTCACAGCGTGGTATATTTTAATTTATTCCATGGTACAGGTACATATTATTTCATACCATGGTATGTATTAATTTATACTATGGTATAAAATAGGTGCCTGGTTGGCCTTCCATATACATCAGTTAATTTAACGCCAATGCAGACTCTGCAGTCTGGCATTAATAACATGAGGGTGAGAAACTCAAAACCCCTCGGCTTCCCCCAAGCAATTGAGCAATATGCCGAAAATGTGCAACATATTATGGCTATATTTACTAATCATCAAGAATTGTCATTTTAGAGCATATAATTAATTATACAGATATAACAGCTACATTCAAGCATATATCACAATATAATAGATTATTATTCCTAAAAAGGGACATAGTAATAATTTTGTGTATGATTCTAGAATACAAGTAGATAAATAAGTTTCCAAAATTTTGTAGCTGTACAAAATACAGTTATTCACATATAACTGGTTAATTACAAGCATATCCAGGATTATTACACCCGAAAAAGGCGTAACTCCATAAAACAAGGGCCGAGACGACTAATGCGTTTTGCAGGCATCGAGAATACAGCTAGATAAACACGTTTCCTTCTAATTTGGTAGCTGTACCAACCCGGCACAGTTATTAGATATAACTCGTTACATTCAAGCATATATAAAAAAAATCAGAGATTATTGCATCCGAAAAGGGGCATAACTTCACAAAATAAGGGCTGAATAGACTAATTTTCTGTTGGTTTCTAGCATACAACTATATAAATAAGTTTCCAAAATGTCGTAGCTGTATCAAACACAGTTCTGCAGATAGAGACACAGTGATCATTGACAAGGAGAGTGTCAGTGCTACTCCGTAAGTACCTCGGAGACGGATCTGGAACATTCTCAGTGGATTTGGCAACCTTGAGTTTTCCGTTATGAAAATAAAACTTGTTTTTCCTACAACTGTGTGATTTGGTTCTTTGTACACCGTAGTTAACTGGTTTACGGAAATGCTCCAGGTTCCGAAAGGGTATGTGTAGGCCTGTTGTCCTATTGGCCTTTTCAAATTTGCATATGACCTTTGTTACGTCACATCCAAGAATCACGAAAATGGCATCTTGATCTCTCTTGACCATTGAACTGGGATTTAAACTCGGACTGTCCTTTGACCTTTGTGACGTCACTTCCGGTTTCGGTCTCTTGACTGCAAGTGACCTTTGGGCCCTGCACACCATTTTATCCGGTATTGTACGCATGTATAGGGGTCAAAAGTCACTTCCGGTCACCTGACCGGAACCTCAAGTGACGTTACAAAGGTCTGTCTGCGGTTAAATCCTCTTTGTTACTACTTACGAGACAATTGAAGCCACGTGCTTGACATAAATGAAGATTGTTCATGATAATTTAACTTAAAAATTTGTACGTGATTTTATGCAGTGGTAAATCAGGACTTTGCTGTTAAGTAAATTATTTCATTTTTCAACAACTACAATAGTAGATTATTTTTCACGAAAGGCATAATGGTCTATTCGCGATAACCACCGAACCAGTTCAGCTTCGTACTGGGTTTGCAGTTTCGGTTTGACCAAAGAATCCCAGTCTGGGTAGCAGACGGTCATGTATTTTGAATCATTATCAATCTGCCGGTGAGAGGGGAAGTCGAAAAGTACACATACGAAGTAGTAGAGAAATTCCAGCATGCAGAGCTTGGCCAGCTGGTACACCATGCCCCCGATCTGGAGCGGCAGGTTGCACTTGATGATCTTTTTGGGCGAGGTGACATCTACATTAGCCGGTAAAGTGGAGAATTCGTGTGCTTGCGGGCTTGTTTGGTGGTGCAAATCTGGATATCGACTTTGCGAGCCTGGTTGTGCACGGTTTTACCTTAACCACTGTTGCCAGGGAACTTCATCGTTTCCACGATGATAGCCTTACTGGGGTGGGCGTCTCTTTGGCGACGGGCGGTGGTCACGGCCTCGGCAAAGTCATAGAAAAAGGCCTCGGGTTTAAACTCCACCACTTGGTAGATGTTGGCAACTTCGAATCCGTGGCGCATGTACAATCGCAGCAAAGGGGTTCCCAGCAGAATCATTTTGCCGTACATACGTCCGATTAACATACGCCAGGGTTGTGTTAACACATTATAATCCTCGGCATACGCCCGCATGGTGGGTTCATTGTCGTCTCGCCTAACCTATGTGTTTTTGAATATGGGCGGGCATTCCGCGAACTCTGCTTTCAGGTGGACGGGGACGTGGATGTCA
>JAVTVY010049864.1:0-24385 GCA_036873755.1 Hanleya hanleyi | reverse complement strand
CACGCGATTATAACAAATATTTTCCAGTATAAAAACCAATAACAGACTTAACGACTTGTACATAGCGACTCTTCTCTACTAGTATTTATATTTCCTCATTGTTATTGTTATTCATTATTTAATTATTTATTTTAATATCTAGCGCTGCAAAAGATCTTAAATTAACTAAGAAATGTACCGTGAAATTTAAATAAAACATTGAGTTGATGGGCCGCAAAATCCGTATGGGAAGCGGCCCTTAAACTACAATTTCAATCAATGTAGATCGTATTCACCTAGTACTGAATCTATCGAAATGTTTAGTTATTTATTCATTTGTTTATCTATTTACTCAATTATATATTGCTATTCATATTATGTTACTGACGGTCGGGGCGTGCCTGTTGTTGGGAGGAAGATATATCAAATTATTGCATCGATAAACAGTAGAAAACAAGAATGACTACAAGCCTTCTATTTCATATGATACAGGCACACCGAAGACCACAGACGAGTTGGACAAGACCTGAAACAGAAGACGGATGACGATTACAAGAATACCAACAGCGCCTTGAGTGACAACGCCGCATAGCAAGAACGCCCAGAATCAGAGTACTCGACCCTAGACCACACCGGACACGCTACCCCTTGGATGTTACCGAACTGACGCCTCAACACAGAATATGATCCTTTGACTTTCACGCAATATAGGACGTAGACCTGCCGTTCTGTACCCCACTACACACTCCAAGCAATTGTTACAGGCACAGATTTCTGGAAGGACCCACCCTGTTCCCAAGGGCGTCGTTAGGGAAGTCGCCTCGAAGAATCCTGAAGACGCCCTGGTTCTCCCAGTTTTTTCTGGACGGCTTTGTGCGTACTATGGGGTACCAAGACAAAGGAATCATCCACGCGATTATAACAAATATTTTTCAGTATAAAAACCAATAACAGACTTAACGACTTGTACATAGCGACTCTTCTCTACTAGTATTTATATTTCCTCATTGTTATTGTTATTCATTATTTAATTATTTATTTTAATATCAAGCGCTGCAAAAGACCTTAAATTAACTAAGAAATGTACCGTGAAATGTAAATAAAACATTGAGTTGATGGGCCGCGAAATCCCTGTGGGAAGCGGCCCTTAAACTACAATTTCAATCAATGTAGATCATTCTGGAAGAACCCGCCTATGGTTCTCCCAGTTTTTTCTGGACGGCGTTGTGTGTACAGAGGGGTACAAAGACAAAGGAATCACCCACGCGACTACAAGTTGTTATCCATAGAATAGCATTGTGTTATATACGCCAACTTCTAAATTACAAGCGTCTAGTCCGGCATTCACAATCCAGCCGTCGTCCATTAGAGAATATCCGCGTCCATAATCCAAAGACCTATTTCATATTCCAAATAACAGTATTAGCACCAAATTCAAAAAGACAATCATAGTATACATAACATAAGCTTGTTTCCTGCAAGAGAGAAGCGGTCAACAGTTTTCAATGATGCCGGCAAGACATCATGATGTTCCAAAAATATCAAATCCGTATCGCTGATCAGTATTCTTAATCCGTAATATTCGTTGTAAAGTCGTCATCTAAGAATGATGTATCTCAGTCACGCTTTGATTGTGACTGTTCATATGAGTACCATGAGATTCTTGAAGTACATGGGTTCATACGGCCCCTAGCCCCGGGTTAAGCGGAATTAGACACAAGTTACGAAACGTAGCGCCATAGATCTTGCACGCTACGTTCGTATTTTGCTATCAGCATGCGATATGTATCGCCAAAGTTAAGAAACTTTGAGTGGAGGCGCTTGGTGGAATAGCCCTGTTTCTGCAACAATGTTTTGTGACGTTGGTTAAAATCATCACATTTAACACAGGATCTAGCAAATGCTACTAAGCGAGATATGTATACGCCATATGCAGGTCCCACTGGAATATTACTATCCAAAAAGGGATAGTTTACGATGTCGAAATTGTAATCATCTCTTTTGTCATAAAGTCGACGAGAGAGAATGGCCGCTTCATTTTTATAGAGATAGAGATCTAAATAAGATGTGCCTGTAGGGCTATCTGTAGTTTCCTTCAAATCCAGTGAAGGTGGATATATCCTTCACTGCGTCATTTATATAGCGATTATCCACAGCGAGAAGATCGTCTATATAGCGTTTGGTGAATGAGAAGGAACGGGCTTTGAATGGATCGGTTTTTGAAAGCGCCTGCATATAGTCATATTCATCAGAGAACAGATACAGGTCAGCCAACAGGGGTGCAGAATTAGTACCCATTGGAATACCTATATGCTGCTGATATATTGTGTTGCCCAATTTCACATAGATATTTTTAATGAGAAATTCAAGCAACTCTATAAACAAAGAAACATCCCATGAATGATATCTCTTGTATGTAGTCGAGCTAAAGAATGCTTTATGCTAAACAAAAATACAAATGTTTGCATGGTTTTGATCAGAAGGGGGTAGATTAATGTAAATAAGTAGAACTAATAGATAATTAGCTTACCATAATACTGCAGAAATGAGTTTTGGAAAGGGAAATTTAACAGACAAAAATAATAGTAGCCAAGCCCAAGCTAAGGCAATCTGTTTAATTGTTCCAGTGCCTCGGAAACTAAATTTTAATCCTAATATTGAAGCACTTCTATTTATAATTTTGATTTCATTTTTTCACCAAATGTTAGAGGAAACAGTGAATATTTGAATGAAGAAATAAAAAAATGACCAATTTTGACCCTCTAAGGAAACAGCTATCCTTAAATCTAAGCATGGGTATATAAAGGAAAATTTCTGGGGAATTCGTACCATCTGTTTCGGTAAATACTTGGCTTTGGATTAAATGGAAATGGTTTTCAAACTATATATTTCTGAAACGGGCATCTCTTCAGGTTTAGTAACTAAACAGTGCAGTTTGCATTGAGTTAACATGTGCCAGTGGAACTGACCTCACTTGACGTCACTAGCCAATACCGGCGCAATACAGCAGAAGTTATGAAAACGTTATAGGTGTGTCATCTATGTGACTTTGAAGAGACCTTTTTTATTATTTTTTAGGCCAAATGTCAAGGTCACATCCTTTCTAAACTTATATTATTATGTTATTCACCAAACTTCTCATAACTTCACAGATTTGTTTCCGATACAATTAAAAAATAGCTTATTATTCCCCATCTGTCACAGCAAATTCAGAAATTACCGTTTCAATATATACCCCTCAGATTTTGTCAAAAAAGGTTTTGGTGACCGGCCGCTATTGCAGATATTGAATTTTCTCTCATACCCCCCAAACTATATCGTTTGTTTTGGTATTCTCGGTGACCATTTTCACAGCGTACCGTACGTGAAACTCCTTGCTTTGGACTAGTATCTTTCTCAGTCATCAAGAATTATATAGTGAAGAGTTTATATTTTACTTTTGGAAACTACGCAAAGTAATTCCGAACAAACTTAGTAAACGCATGGTGACAGTTTCAATAGTTCCACAAAATTTTTCATCTTCAGGATGTGAACAAACAACAGTCACAGGGACTTTTTTTTATCAAACTGAGAAAATGACCCAACAAAGGCTGAAATGGTTCGATACACAAAATAACATGTGTAGCCCACTGTCCTCAGTGTTATTGTCTTACGCTGAAGTTATTGATTCCGTGGATCACTGGAGTGTCTTGTTGTTTAAGGAAGCGTTAGCTATTCGGCGATAAAATCCTAGACTAAACGGCGGTGTGAAAATTTCGCAAGAGTTAGTAATTTTTGGTAGATAACTATGCATATATCTTTCATAATTTATGTATTTTGCATCCAACTTCCCAATTTTCCTTAGCAATCATTGTTTAGATAAAGTAATATAAGCATCAACCATTTCTGTATTTTGTGTCTTGTTACCTAATAGCCTAATAATTTAGCATATCCCGTTCTGTAACTCGGATCTAGGTCATTTGCCCTTCAGGTCATTTGCCCTTCGGATATTTGCCCTTCTGACCATTTGCCCTTCCGGCCAATTTGCCCTTTCATTCATTTGCCCTTCACACTGTACATGGTACATGGAAAACTGATTCAGTAAACTTCTGACGAATATATTCAAGCTCGGTCTGAATGTTTATTTCATGTATGTGGTGTTTTAACAAAAGTTCACAAAGGAAAGATATCAAAATTTGCTCTCCAGACACATATCAAAAAGTAGATATTTGTTTGGAAATTGTTTAAACCACAGCAACATGTTTATTTTTTTTTCTGAAAGTAAAATCAAATGTAAAATGCATATAAACAATCATTAAATGAAGTGAAAACATATGAAAAATATTTATTCACGTATTGTTGAAATTTGAGATAAGTGCGTGAATGTCTTATTGAACTAAACTTGTTTGTTCAAAGCGATTTCTTTCATTCAAAAATCTAATTGGCCTTTGAAGTATCAGATGAAAGTGCTGAGTAAGAAATCCCACTAAGGAGAAAAAGAATATAAATAGTCAGAGATAATCCAGATTAACCCCTCACTAATCACTTCCCAGGCTTGGGTCACTCACAGATAATCCTGATTAACACATCACTGGTTTTGTTGCATAAAATAAACATTAAGACCAAACTTCAATATTAAGACAAAATCAGTCACAGCGCTCAAAGTGAACAGACGTGCTTTTGTGTTCTGCCAAATCAGCCAAGCTTTCCAAGCCTTTGTGTTCCACTGCGGTCTTTGTTCCCCGGACATTACAGGATTACCTAAACCACAACAACAGTGGGAATAACCAGCCAGCCAAAGCTAAGTTTTGAATTCGTTTTTTGCACCTATACTAATATTTCATATCACCAAATTCCCCCCTTACCAAATAACAACTATTCCTGATCTAAAAAAAAAAACAAAAAAAACAAACAATGGAAGCCTCTCAATCCTCTCAATCCACCGTAAAAACGCCTAAAAGGAAACTCTCGGGAATCAACACTGATCAAACCCCACCTCTCAAAAAACACGCATCCTGTCCCAAATCCCCAAGGAGTCTTGCAAATTTTATCGCTATCATTCATAGCTTAACTCAACTGAGAGCATGTACATTCCCGAAGGCCAAGGTAGCAAACGATCTAAAAAAATGTGCTGGTGACGTACACCAAGTCTTCGAACTCCCGGGTGGTGATCTGAAAGTCCACTGCAAATCACAAACTCAGTTCGATAAATTACTACGTTTAGACCTACTAGCAGATAAACCTGTCTCGGTGAAACAATTCAAACAGCGTAGCGAACAATGCAAAGGAGTAATTTATGGAATTGACCTGAACATCAAGCTAGAGGATATCAAGCAAAAACTTTCGGATCAAAATGTCATATACGCTAAAAGATTACAGAAAAATAAGAACGATACCACTAGTGTTATGTTAGTATTCAAAGGAACAAAACTCCCAGAAAATATTCGACTCTGGGGAATCAATATTACAGTAAAACCTTTTTATGATACCCCTAAGCGTTGTTTTCGATGTCAAAAGTTTGGACATTTTCAAAATTTTTGCAAATCACAAGTTATTTGTCCGAAATGCGCGGGAAATCACACCTATGATCTCTGTACCGAAACCAAAATTACCTGTGCCAATTGTAAAGCAAATCACTCAGCAGGATATAAGGGCTGCCTGGCTTACAAAACTGCTCGCACAGTGGAGTTCGTAAAAGCAAACAAAGGCATTTCATACTCACAGGCAGTGAAAGAAACCAAACTCAACCAGAAGATAAGTCTAACAATGGCATATAGGAGAACAAACGTGAGTGAATCAATAGCTACTCCTGTCCCAGCTAAACCCGAAGAAACAATAGAAATAGAAGACAATGAGATGGAAACTGAAAGAATTTCAATGACTAAACTTGACCTCCTAGGTTTTATAACGTTAGCGATAAACTCAGTGACCGACTCCAATCAGCCCAAGCTAAATAAAAAAGAGAAAACTATAATCATAGCTAAAATAGGCCAAGATTTCTTTAACTGGAATTTCAAATATGAAGAAATTATAGATTGGGGGCTGAACCCTAAATATAAAAAGGAAACTTCCACACCTCTCAGAACACCCAATGCCCATAATATCTCGGCATAAATGCATGCACCACTATTAACCTTATACCCATAGGACTCAAACAATCAATAAACTTCAATATCAATAAATTATCAATACTACAATGGAATGCAAATGGGATTGCAAAACACGGAGACAATCTCAAAATCTTAGTAAATGAAATAAGCCCTGACATCATATCCATACAAGAAACATTTCTTAAGCCAGGAAAAAATAAATTTGCAATAAAGGGATACACGCCATATAGACAAGACAGACTAAACGGCCCAAAGGGAGGCAACCTAACACTAGTTAAGGAAGAACTCACACAGCTAGAATTAGACAAGAGCCCAGAAAGTGAAGACCTCGAATGGCAAGCTATACGGGTGTTCCAAAATAATAAACCCATAAATATAGTGAACCTGTACTCCCCTGGCACTCTAAAAACAATATCACAAAATGAACTAAACAAAATCACCCAAAAATATGACTCGCCGATTATAATCTGCGGAGATTATAATAGCCATAATCCAATCTGGGACGAAACCTGCACCACGTCAGATGATAGGGGTAAATCAGTGGAAAAATGGTTAGATGATAATAACCTCGTATTCCTGAACTCAGGAGAAGGGACGAGAATAGATATGCGAACCGGTAAACTCACTGCAATTGACCTAACAATCGTCTCTCCCGAACTAGCAGTTAAATCAGAATGGGCAGTTGTACCAGATACACTAGACAGCGACCACTTTCCAATCCTAACTAAATTTAGCATGAAACCAGATTTTGAAAAGACAGACCCTCTCCCACGCTTCCAATACTCTAAGGCAGACTGGGAAAGCTTCCAAAACGATTGCCAAAGTCTAATTCATGACGATATACTTAGTGATGATATAGAGACTTTCAATGAAAATATAACCAGCAAACTTCTAAACATAGCACAAAGACATATTCCAGTCACGAATAAGCGGCCCAACAAAAATCCAGTGCCTTGGTGGAACCAAGAGTGTGGCAAGAACATCGCGGCAAAGAAAAAAGCACTCAGGAAATTCAAAAAAAGCCGGCTCCAGAGTGACCACGAAAGATATAAGGAACTGAAAATAATAGCAGAAAAAAGCGTCAAAGAAGCCAAATCAAGATGCTGGGAAGATTATTGCAACACTATAGATACGAAAACTAACTCAAAGAAAGTCTGGAATAAAATAAAAAGCATTCAAGGGAAAGCAACTAACACAATACCTGTACTAAACAAAACAAAGAGAACTAACCTCGAAAAGGCAGAATATCTTGCTGAATCATTCGCATCAAACAGTAGCGATAGCAACCTGAAACCAGAATTCAAAAAAATCAAACAAGAAACGATCCTGGAAAATGACACAAATGATTATATAGAAAACTACCTTAACGGAGACTTCAATATCAATGAATACAGAAAAGCTCTACACTCTAAAAAAGAAAGTTCACCCGGCGAAGACAAACTAGGGTATACAATCCTAAAGCACCTACCAAACAACACGCAGGAACTACATGTAATCCTGAAATTAATTAATGTGAGCTGGAAGACAAAACGACTCCCGAGCAAATGGAAATCATCTATTGTTATCTCAATACCAAAACCTGGTAAAGACCCTTCAGACAGTAAGTCATATAGGCCGATCTCACTCACGTCAAATTTATGCAAAATTATGGAAACCATGGTCAAAAACAGACTTGAATATCACCTGGAAAGCAACAACCTGTTAAACAAAACACAAAGCGGTTTTCGGAAAAGAAGAAGTACTTTAGACCACATAGCCAGACTCCAACACTCTATCAAAAAGGGTAATGCCAAACACCAATATACATTAGGAATTTTCTTGGATATAGACAGGCGTTTGACCTTGTATGGCAGGACGGGATTATCACCCAATTAAACAACCTGGGAATAAAGGGCAGAATACAACACTGGATAAAAAATTTTCTTCATGACCGAAACTTCAAAGTTCGTATTGGTAACACCATATCCATGGACCACCAGCTAGATAACGGCACCCCACAGGGCAGCGTCATAAGCCACACCCTTTTTAACATCCTGATTAATGGCCTGGCCAACGAAATTGACACAAAACATCCTGAAATTGAACAATCATTTTTTGCTGACGATGCTGCCATGTGGAAATCTGCTGGCTCGATAAAAAAAATAACAAGTATAATGCAAAAGGTACTGAATACAGTCAGCGATTGAGCCGATAAATGGGGATTCAAATTTTCAGCTGTCAAAATTACCGGTGTGCTATTCTCAAATAAACAGAACACAGACATCACGCTATCACTAGGAGGACAGAAAATTGAGTTTAAGAATAGTGTCAAATACCTAGGTATGATATTCGACCGAAAACTCACTTGGAAAGACCACATTGACCAATTAATTATTCGGTGTAACAAAGACCTGAACCTTATGAGGTGCGTATCGGGTACCAACTGGGGGCCAATAAACTTAGCTTAATCAAATTATATCAAACACTCATCAGATCCAAAATAGACTATGGTTCAATCGCGTATCAATCAGCATGCAAGACCCATTTAAAAAGAATAGACAGCATTCAGTATTCGGCCTTAAAAATAGCCACCGGGGCGTTCAAAGGGACTCCTTTATGCAGTCTACAAATAGAAACTAATGAAAAACCCTCACATTTAAGACGAGAAGAGCTGTCAATGAAATATGCAGGGAAAACAATAGCCAAGGGCGAAAACCACCCATGCCACAAAATTTTTGGCCCAAAAACCGAATACGAATTCCTAAAAACAAAATGGGAAAAAGACTCTGCACCACTCGGTTACACGATAGAACGATTATTCGAAGAACACGACATTCCAATCTCTTGTATCTCTGACACTGACAAGGTCACTAGACCACCATGGCAACTAATCACACCACACGTGGACACGAATATACATAGCCACATCACCAAACAGGACAATTACAACACATATAAGGGAAGTGGGAAGAGGTGCCGACATACTGACTGCGTCACGTGACTTCACAGAATAGTCTTCTGGTTAACCTATTCTAAAGCACATACCAGGAATCTAACGATTCGTGATATGTGTTGTATCTCAGGTACGCTTTTATTGTACCTGTTCATGTGGCAACTTGGATGATATGACCACACGGCCCCTAGCACCGGCATAAGCGGTATTAGATACAAATCTAGAGAGCTATGATGGAAATGCTCGGACAACTCGTATACTGGTCCCAGAGCATATAAGGGTCACTGCCCTCGAATATATTGACACACATTGGAAAAATCGCTTGAAAATATATACAGACGGCTCCAAAAACACAAGTCACAATACAGGTTCTGCATTCGTTATTCCAGAACTTGACATTCACGAAGGTTTCAAACTACCAGACAATATGTCTGTATACACCACTGAATTAGTCCCCATAATCAAGGCCCTCGAATGGGTACTCCAGAACAAACCGGTTTCCACCGTTATTCTTAGTGATTCCTTAAGCGGACTGGTATATATAGAGAACTCCAAATCCGACAGCAGACCTGACCTCATACACGAAAAAGAAATTCTATGTACACAGATAAGAGACAATGGCATTGACGTCATTTTAGCTTGGATTCCCGCCCACGTGGACGTTAGGGGAAATGAAGCCGCCGATAGGACAGCCAAAGATAGCCTCACCAAAACTGCACCTGACGTGCATATAGGACTAGGAACCAAAGAACTGAATTCCATCATTAGAACCAGAATAGATAGTAAATGGGAAAAAGAATGGAACGAAGAAAACCGAGGTAGATGGTTACATAGTATTCTAGATAAGGGGAAAAGACGGAGTTGTGGATTCCAGCTAGACAGCAAACGTGACGACCGCATTATTACCAGATTAAGACTAGGCAAAACCGGACTTAAATCACATCTGTCCATGCTTCTGAAAAACACCTCACCACTCTGTACCGCATGCAACAATGTAGAAGAAACAATAGAACATGTCCTGCTTGAATGCCCAATCCAAAACCGACAACGAGAGGCACTTAGAAACGAATTTAAAAAATCCAACACTCCCTTAACATTACCAGCGATATTAAACCCTAAGCCTCCCATTAGAAATCAGGTATTCAAGTCCTTAATAAATTTTATCAAAGCTGCTGGTTATTATTCCACTATATAATACTACCACCGTGCATGCGCAGTCAACATTTTTTTTTCTCCACATAATCAATCACTAGTACACCAAGTACTATCACACGATTTGATAGAGGCCAAATCATTCTTCTGACTTAAACAAATGGTATGGTTGCAGCGGAGTTACCTTGATACTGAGGGTCGTGTGCACCATAGCCATACAAAACATTATGGCCATAATAACTATCCATACATAACATCCGGCCAAAATGTCACAGACTCATTTAGAAATAAAATAGGCATGGCAACAGCGGAGTTACCTTGATACTGAGGGCCGTCTGTTCCACTGTCCTACAAAACAAACGATGGCCAAATCTAATTGAATTCACGACAACAACAGCACGGCCAAATCGCATATAGCGAGCATTATTCGGCATAAAATATAGGAAATGGTGATGGCGGAGTTACCTTGATACTGAGGGCCGTCTATCTCATTGTCCTACAAATTCTTTATGGCCATCAAACGATAGTGCATTCAGAAATAATACAGAGCTGTTTATTTGTGTATTCACCAAGTACTGAATCCATCGAAATGTTTATTTATTTATCCATTTGTCCATCTATTTACCCAATTATATATTGCTATTCATATTATGTGACCGACGGTCGGGGGGTGCCTGTTGTTGGGAGGAAGATATATCAAATTATTGCATCGAAAAACAATAGAAAACAAAAATGACTACAAGCCTTCTATTTCATATGATACAGGCACACCGAAGACCACAGACGAGTTGGACAGGACCTAAAACAGAAGACGGATGACGATTACAAGAATACTAACCGCGCCTTGAGTGACAACGCCGCATAGCAAGAACACCCAGAATCAGAATACTCGACCCTAGACCACTCCGGACACGCTACCCTATTTGATGTTACCCAAATGACGCCTCAACACAGAATATGATCCTTTGACTTTCACGCAATATAGAACGTAGACCTGCCGTTCTGTACCCCAATACACACTCCAAGCAATTGTTACAGGCGCAGATTTCTGGAAGGACCCCCCTGTTCCCGAGGGCGTCAGTCGGGAAGTCGGCTCTAAGAATCCTGAAGACGCCCTGGTTCTCTCAGTTTTTTTCTGGACGGCTTTGTGCGTACTATGGGGTACCAAGACAAAGGAATCATACACGCGATTACAGTGAACTCACAATTACCAGTATAACTTAACAAAAAAAAAAAAAAACAAAAACAAAAACAAAAAAACAGAGACTTACGAACTTGTACATATAGCGATTCTTATTTACTTCTATTTATATCTCCTACTAATCTCTCATTGTTATTTATTATTTATCTATTTATTTATATATTTATTTATTTATATATTTAGCGCTGGAAAAGATATTCAATAAACAACGTAATGTACCGCGAGAATCGAATAAAACATTGAGTTGATGGGCCGCGAAATCCGAATGGGAAGCGGCCCTTAAACTACAATTTCAATCAAAAAAAAATTTCACCTCACACCTGAGGAAGCAAATTTATCTGCGAAAGCTCGTGTAGAATAAATATAGTTAGTCTCAAATGGTGTTACGTTCCCGTCTATCTACTAGTTTAATAGACTAACACGGCTACCCCATAAATCCTTAGTCATATAGGGAGTAGTCCATATTTTCGGATTATTGGTCCCCCTCAAAAATTTTAATACAGCAGAGTGTCCGGGTCTGACCACATGATAATTATCCTTCCCTTTTCGGTAACCAGTATTTATAGTATCAAGCTTCTGGGTACTACCATTCCTTCAAAATGACATATGCGGATGGGTGACTCGGTTGAGCTATATGACCAGTCGGGCCGCGAAGTCAACCTTCGTCAGCCTGAGTTTCGTACGTTTTTCAGGTGTTTAAAAATAGGGTTATGTAACATATGGAATATGTGACAAAAAACGGCCTGGTCGACCCCATATGTTGAATAGCTTCTTTATCTCGCCTCGAGACGGGGAACACTGAGACAAAATTTTATTGAAATTGATTGTCAAGATTTTTCCAGGAAATGAACGAAATATGGCGTATTTTGGGTCATTTTAATAGATTTCCCAGAAATATGGAGTATGTTCCGAGGGAAGAAAATTTATCCCGGGTTGAATAAGCATAACTGGCTTGTATGCTGAATTAATGGTATGAACATTCCCATGAAAAAAATATATACTTTTATATAGGTTTACTGGATGGTTTGGCATCTCAGAAAGACGGGAGGGCTATACCAAGGGTTTATTTCCAGCAACGAGGGGTCTACTGTGAAAATGTGAGAACTTTTGCATGTGAAGATAGAACACTCACGGAGTACCTTTTCAGATAATCAAGCTCCCTTCACAAATTTTCAACGAAATTTCATCCAGAAGCAGAATCCAGGAGTTGACCGATTGCCTAATGCACCGGTTCGTAAAATTTAATATAATAGTTATTTATTGGAACCTTTGCACATTACTCAAATAATATATGGATCAACATAAATAACTCTATTGACTCACTCACTCAACATAAATAATTAACCCACAACATAGCTTTGATTTCCAATCGTCGGTCTCTATTTCACCTGTGGTTTAGTCTGTCTGTAAAATATCACATAAATGAAGTTTACGACTCCGCAAAAATTAATAACTGCGGTCATGCAAAGAAGCATCACAAAGGTCCAGAGAAAACAGGTGCTGCCGTGGCAAAATATGTCATCAGAAATCTGATGAAATTTAACGTCGTCATATAGTAGGCCTACGATACCCTGTACCAGTGATGTTAGCGCGGCGACTGATAATACAAACAGCCCGGTTAGAAGAGTAAGGTACTGAACGCCATATTCAAAAGAAAGCATTATCACTGGCAGCAAATTTGCGCCACCGATACCTATCCCACAAAGAACAGTGCAGATATATACCGTGACACTATTCAGACTGAAAATCCCGATAACCATTGCGGTCATAAAGGAGAAATGGCAAATAAACAGAAGGTAAAACCCGCAAGCCACGGAATGAAAAATGTCGTATATAGCGCCCAACAAAATCCTAACTGTGACTAGTGACACAGATATGACATAAACTAGGTTCAGTGGTTGCTCCAGGTTTACAGACTTTGCCAGTGTGGTTACGTTATTCATGAAAGTAAATGCGCAAGTGAAGAAAAGTGTAGCAGGCCAAAATAGCAGGTTGAAGTACAGAGATTTGAACATTTCTGCTTTGGACTGTGTATTGTCAGAAACCGAATCCTTTTCATTTTTTTCTGATGAATCTGTGACGTCATCTGTTGGCTTCGGATCGTTCCGCGGGATCTCCTCATATGTTTCTTCCGTAGCATACGGTTTATGAAAAACGAAACATATGGGTAGAGAAATGGAGTTGATTACAAAAATAGTGAAGAAAAACAAATGTAGAGCTTGATTTTCCTGGAAGAAAGTCTGATAAAGGAAGGCATAGAAAATCTTTCCAAACCCAAATGCAGCCATGTACACTCCTGTCACTTTTCCCACGTTTTTCTTGCCAAAATTCCCAGCTCCAATCGACAGAAACGTGTAAAACGCCATTTCGTTTCCTGAAGCTGAAAAAAAGAGGAATAGAAAAATCCATTGAGTAACACCCAAGAAAGGATGAGTTTGGAGATCCCTGTTTCTGAAACAGTACAGTCAATGAGTTTGAATATTTTTTTGAAAGAGCAACGTCGTACTTCAAAGTTTCTTCCTCCTATGAACAAATACTTGATTGCGGTATTTTCATTTATAGCGCCCTTCTACATTTCTAATCCCGAGTCGCCAGCGGTGTTCTTATTTTGCGTTGTTCTTAGATCTTGCTCTGATCAGATCGGTCCATCATAAGCATGGCTGCTCTCACAGTTGTGACAGGCGGTCCAAGACAAACTGATTGCCCAAGACGATACTTACCATAGCGATAAAAGTTTTCTTCTTGCTATATCAACCTCGTTCGGAAGCAGCTTTCTTATTCAGCAGTCTTCCTAAATCATAATTTTTCCCTTTAATATACAGCGGTCTTTTCAGTTAGCGGCTTTCTCAAATTTTTACCTGCAATATTCATCGGTGTTCTTGTTCAGGGGTATTCTAATTCTTTTCGTGTACCTTGGTGTATGTGTAGGTTCTAAGAACAAGCACTTCACCTTGGTTTGTTTTCATGTCAATTGTTGACCAATGAGAACGCTCATTGTGAAAACAAAACATTAGCCAATCACAGCTGCTCAGAGGTTGACAGCGGAGGACAAATCTAACCCTCTTCGACTTGTAAATCCTACCTTCAGGTAGAAACGACCTTCTTATTCAGCTATTTTCTCAAATCTTGTAGCGGCCGTCAATTGAGCAGCTTCTTGAAATCTACCTTTGCTTTGGAGCAGTTCTGTTATTCAGCAGTGTGTTAAATGCTCTCACCGGGGAGATCTTCTTTTGGCATGCGTCGAGTTGCTACACGGTGCAGTTCTCAGATTTGAACTCCATTCACTCGTTAGCAAATTATTTACTTCGTTACTCATTAAACCTACATGGAATAAGGGGGGAGCGGCACTTCCCCACTACTCCGTTGGGATTTTGCTCTTATCTCCGGAACGACAAACAATTGAGACCTGAGACTCCGTGACCTTGTAAATTATCATATAGGGGTCATTTTAGACCAATATACATTACTCCACGTGTAGAGGATCATGGGTAAATTAAAAATGGCGGCCATGTGAGGTACCAGAAAAGTGATATATTTGTCAGATTTCTTCAAAATTTTTGCTTTTCTGCAAGTTAAAACATCGCCAGATAACAAACCTATTCAAACCAAGAGTAGAGTTTACAATCCGTTAAGAATGAGGCCGCTGCGAGATAGAGGGAAGAACTTGAAAGGCAGCTGAATAACAAAACAACTGCAAGCCAAGGATATTTGTAGATTTTTTTAAGTCCGATCAAGAAGAAAGCCGACGCAAACCGAAGGTAGGCATTTAAGAACACAGCTGAATGAGAAGACCCTTATCAAATGGATCTGAAGAATAATTGGTATGGATGGCATGTTCTTTGAACAAGACCGTCAAATAAGAAAACAGTTGTAAGGCAAGGGGAGATTCTGAGAAGTTTCCCCAGATAAATTGGTGCGATATGCAAGAGACCGCTGCCAACTGTGACTATTGGTTTTAGAATACCGCTCAAGGCTGCTCCCAAATGACGGTAGCTATTACGAGATTATCAACAAGAACGCCCCTACGAACTGATACCAAACATTCAAGAATACATTCAAGAACAAACCGGCCGCTGTAATAAATACGGTGAATTACTAAACCGCTGCAAGCAAGGGATACATTTTAGAAGGCCACTCAATAATAAGGCCGCTGTAAACTCATTGTAGACCAGTTTATGAGAGCGCTACACCAAATGGCCGTTGTCAAATGTATCAAATTTTAACAAAATCGATGAAAATCAAAACCCATCGAGCCAAGGTGAGATTTCAGAAGGCGGCTCAAAAAGAAGACAACTGCCAACTGAAGATTTAGCTTTAATAAGCTCGAAGTCACCTCATTCTAAAGTTTTTAGCATAGTACTCAGCAACACGACCACTGCAAACGGAAGGAATATTTTATAAAGCCGCTCTGTAAGAAGGTCATTGTTAACTGAATGTAGAATTACGGAGACCGCTGAATAACAAAATCTGCTGCAAACCAAGAATACATTTTAGAAGGCCGCTAAATAAGTAAACCGTTGAAAACTGAACGTAGAGATTTAAAAACACCGCTAAATGAAAAGGCCGCGTCCAAATGGATGTAATTAGTTTAGCAAAGCGGCTGAATAACAAACCAGCTCCAACGAAGGGAGATTTTAGAAAGCCGCTTCATATGAAGGCCGCTGTTATCTACAGTTAGTGTTTTTATAATACCGCTCTGATAGAAAACCGCTGTCAACAGAAGGTAGATACCACAAAGCACTCCAAAAGAAGGCGGTTGCAAATTGAAGGTTAAAATTCAAGAACAACGCTTAAAAGAATTAGATTTTTTCAATAACAAGACGGCTGCAAACTGAAGGAAGATTTTCTAAAGCCGCTATAAATGAATGAAGATCGCAAGAAATCGAAATGAACATCGCCAACGTCAAATTAAGTGAGCTATATAATATTGTCATGGTTTTCCCCAAGCGAGACCAGAATGGATTCCAAAGAGGTCACGTCGGTGGCTTCCGGGACCATTGAGGTTACAGTTGGAAAATGTGGCCCAAGCAAATAGTTGGTTTCACATCGTTTGTTAGTTTGCTCTTTCTCCTGATATATTTTCTGGATTTTTTATGGTGAGTATTTCTTTCATAGTACAGCAATATGGTGCATGCAGTTGACGAAATTTTGCACTTTGAGGTAAGGCCTGAAACTTTGCACATTTATAGTACTTGATCAGCTGATAAATAGGAACGACCAGAAGTTATTCTAAGATGACCGTCAGTGCAATAGCGAAATCGCCCCTAAATCATTAAATTAACTTCAAACTTGCTGCATATCAAGATTATAGCAACGAATTTGACGCAGTTTAATACCATTTGACCTACTGATCGATAAAAAATTATGATCCGCTCGATTTTCTTGAAAAATGGCTTCCATGTTCAAGATGGTCGCCTGTGGCATATCAAATCAGGTGTGGATACACATTAGTTTGCTAGATTTCAAAGCTAGGGCAAGAAGTTGGACATGGTTATAATATTTGACCTAAGGATCAACATAAAATAAATGGATAAAATGTTCAGATGGATATATTCAAGCATCGTCGTCATAGACAAGTAGTACGGTACTCGACCTACTGACTATTATGAAATGTGTAGGTGTAACCCTAAATGTCTTACCTAACACCTGCCATATTGCGCCGAGGTACTATCGAAAAGCAGTTCTCTGGCATCAGCAAACCACCTTCAAATCCTCAAGTTGAGGAATCAAAGTGGTGTCCATACCGCTTGACCTTGTAATTAGCATGTCTGCTGGAATGCTGATTGGCTTCCATTTTAGCCTGATTGCCTCAGTAACAGGGCAATCGTTTCTACAAAAGTCAGACATACGTCTGGAAGTTCACATTAATTGTCCAGCGTTTCAACATTGTGAAAGATATCCTTGTAGCAGTCAGTGATAAAACATTGAAACACTCCTGATGATTGGTCGTGAATGGTAAAGAGATGTCGATTTGAAGACTGGCCAGTTCTGACTACATCTTTGAACGACCAGAACGAGGAAAAGTAGAACCTACATTACACATCGAGCGACTGGGTTATGCTAAAAACAAGTCGGTTGATAGTACATATACGCCTATCATATACAGATATCTGCTTCAATAAATGTCAAGACAACTCTTTGAGAATTTGTAAGGAGTCTTTTTGTGTAGACTTACATGGACAAGTAATTGTATTCGCTTAGGGTGCAGTCCACACCTAAATTATGTGCGGATCAAAACAGGCATTATTTCAGGAGACAAGTGAGCTATAGGAATTGAAAAGGAAAGACGCGCAATCCTTCTTAAACATCCTTCCGCTCTTATGGAAAACTCTATAGAATGTATGAAAATGTTGACCTACTCGCTTATTTGCTAAATTTTATCGCTACGAAGGAATCATCATTTTCGCGCCTCGAAAAAGTGCGGAGTTTGACCTGCCAAATATTTTCTTCCCGGCTTGATTAACTCTGTAGTGGCGCGTAGACACACTCAGCCAACAAATGTGTTATATGCCCGTCTGGAGGAATGATTACGTGCAACAGGATGGTATTACAGATATCAGCTATTGAAAAGGGAAAACGAATTATCGTGCTGTCAAAATCGGGCGACTTTCCTTATTATGAAATTCGAGAGGAGCCACTTTGTGCGAAACCGTGGCAAGTGTGGACTGCACCCTTACCTCGAAGCTCTCAGGTGTACTCAGATGCACTTCAACTGACGACGTTTTGAGTTTGTGGGTCTGGTCTGGGATATGGCGGACACAAACACGGGCATAAAAGAATAATGGTGAATTCGAACGATTTCAAGAGCGGATCACCTGGTTCCCTAATGATAGTGAATCCGAACGATTTCAAACACTGGACTTTGGCCCTTCGGACCTGGTCCCCCAAATAACAATCGTTTTGTAGCTGGTGACGGTCCGCTGTATTTACTAACAGTGTCTTCAAAAAAACTCTGATACTTATTGTGTAGCTATGCACTTACATGCGATGAAATGGAACAGACACAGTAAAGGCCAGCTCTTGAAGGTATCACTGTAGACCACAGATAACCACAAGAGAAGATATCCTGGCACGGTGTGTAGGTAAATCACACAATACATGATCTTGTAGCCAAATATAGAAAGTAGCATCGTGCCCACAATCGCCATAGTGAGACCGGCAGTGTTTGCAGATGTCACAAACTCCACTGAAATCGGAGAAACAAAACAACTTTACAAATAGCATATCCACCTCATCAATCCTACCTGGCCTGGGGGAAGCCATTATGGACACCCCCCCCTACCAAACTTTCTGCGCTATCTCCGAATCGACAAAAAATCAGCACTTACACTCCGTGATCGTAATTTTTCATATCGGGGCCAGTATGAGCCTATTTGCATAACCCCCTAGCAGAGGATCATGAGTAAACTTAAGATGGCTGCCACGTGGGGTACCAGAAGAAGTGAGGTTTTCATTTTTCTTCAAAATTTCTGCTTTTTCGCGAGAAAAAAAAAACAAAAACTTTTTATTTCACATCAGATTCATATTTACTATGTTTATCATGCAAACTTTGCGGACAAATTACTTAAATAAAAAATTGGAAAAATCTGACCAAAAAATGCTTTTTCTTGAAAATGTACGCCATGCTTGTGGCTCGCCAGCTTGGATTTTTTTTTACATTTCCTGGTAAAGCTTGACTCACGGTAAAAGTGTGGTGGGATTCAATTCCCTAGCTCAAGGTGTTCATTTTGGACAGCCGGGCAGCCAATAAAGAAGAATGGATAAACTTCGTCATCTGTAAATATCCATAATCAATGTTTGTACAGTTTTAATGTCCGGTTCAACGTCACGGCCTAGATATACCTATGTACACATTATATATTTTTATGTCTTTCATCTGTATATATCCATAATCATTGTTTTTACTGTTTTAATTCACCAGAGGACCATTTGAAAATCACCATTCATTTTTATGAAATGCCATCCTCTTTTAAATAAAGCTATTATTATTATTATTATTATTATTATTATTATAGATATCACGCATATCACGCTCTGATGTCATAGCCAGCCTGCAGGCGGAACATTTTGAGCTCGCTCCCAAAATGATTAAAACTATACTGCATAATAATGTCGATGGAAAAGTAACAAAATATAGAGAGCAAAGTGGTATATAAAGTTGAAATTGGGTCTTATTTATGCAAATGAGATGACGTCACGTGACTGACCTTTCCCACCTCCAACACTGAAGAGTTCCAATCTAGGGGGAGGTAACTCTGGGTCACTATAGTTCCGGCAAAGGTCCCTGGGTATGTATATTCCTCCGCGGTGATGCGGTCTGGCGATGATGCGGTCGCGGAAGAAAGCTTCCGCGTAGAAAAAGTAGTCCCCAGACTGGAAATACGCTGCATGGTCCAATGGGGTCGAGTAAGGTACCAAAGTGAAGCATTCGTGAAGGGGCATCTGATGGGGTGGGTGTGGGGTTGAAATATCGTCATTCTGCGCGTGGCGGAACTGTGGCGGGGTTTCCCAGTGGGAAATTCCCCAGTGGGGGTTTCCCAATGGCGATCACGTGATCAAGGCATGTCTAGACTTGTTCTGGGTTGTACAGTTCTGCCATACGGAGGATGGGTACTAATAAATTAATTAATTAATTAATTAATTAATTTTAATTAATTACTTGTAAAATGGCGGTGTTTTTAGACGGCGCAAGGGAGCAAACGAGGCGGTGGGGACGTCACGGGGAGAAAAAACCCTCACATTACCCTCAAAAAAACCTCTAAGCCATATAATAGTAATAAACATAATCTATAGGTGTTGTACCATGTTAATAGGATCAGTCTAGCATCTGTACCACCCTAGGGTCGAGTGTTTATTGTCCCGTGTATCTCCGCAAGAAAACAACAAACAAAAATGGCGGTTCCAGGATGGTGCGGGGACGCCCTTTCCCCATCACGGCGTCGACCGTAGCGCCATCTGCACACATTGACGCAAGGGAGACAACTCGTGTGGGCCAAGGATATGGAAATAGCCGTGTTGGAGCTAGGGGAGTGACTACTGGTCCAGTGGGGTCGAGTGAGGTATCAATGTGAAGCCTATGTGAGGGGGCATGTAATGGGCTGGGTGTGGGGTTGAACTAGCGTCATTCTGCGCATGCGCGGTGGCCGAAGGGTATGAAAATAGCCGTTTTGGAGCTAGCGAAGCCAATAATGGTCCAATGGGGTCGAGTGAGGTATCAAAGTGAAGCTTATGTGAAGGGGCATCTGACTGGACTAGCGGCTTCGGCGTTGTCACCATTCTGCGCATGCGCGGTGGCCCAAGGGTATGGAAATAGCCGTGTTGGAACTAGGGGAGCCACAAATGGCCCAATGGGATCGAGTGAGGTATCAAAGTGAAGCATTCGTGAAGGGGCATCTGATGGGCTGGGTGTGGGGTTGAACTAGCGTCATTCTGCGCATGCGCGGTGGTCCAAGGGTATGGAAATAGCCGTGTTGGAGCTAGGGGAGTTACTACTGGTCCAGTGGGGTCGAGTGAGGTATCAAAGTGAAGCTTAGGTGAGGGGCATCTGATGGGCTGGGTGTGGGGTTGAACTAGCGTCATTCTGCGCATGCGCGGTGGCCCAAGGGTATGAAAATAGCCGTGTTGGGAGCTAGGTGAGTTACTACTGGTCCAATGGGATCGAATGAGGTATTAAAGTGAAGCCTAGGTGAGGGACCCTCTGATGGGCTGGGTGTGGGGTTGAAGTATCGGCATTCTGCGCATGCGCGGTGGCCGAAGGGTATGGAAATAGCCGTGTTGGAGCTAGGGGAGCCACAAATGGTCCAATGGGATCGAGTGAGGTATCAAAGTGAAGCATTCGTGAAGGGGCATCTAATGGGCTGGGTGTGGGGTTGGAATATCGGCATTCTGCGCATGCGCGGTGGTCAAAGGATATGAAACTAGCCGTTTTGGAGCTAGGGGAGCCTCTAATGGTCCAATGCGGTCGAGTGAGGTATCAAAGTGAAGCATTCGTGAAGGGGCATCTGATGGGTTGGGTGTGCGGTAGGAATATCATTCTGCGCATGCGCAGACGCAATGCGGAGCTCTCGTCCAATCAGAAGCGAGTATTTCAAATCCGCCACAGAGCTCTCAGCCAATCAGAAGCGAGTATTTTGACCCGGTGCATTATGGGCCATATCCAAGATGGCGGCACGTATGTTCAAGATGGCGGCACATCCGGTGTCGAAAACTGGCCATTTCTTCGGGATGTGGTCACCTAGTGTCGAAAACTGGACCCTGTATGGGTCCCGCTAGCGCCTTGACGCCATGATATAGACCGGCGAGAGAAAACAACAACAACAAGGATGACACATGAGGGAACAACAACAACAACAAGTTTTTTTTCATATAGTTTATTTTCCCCTCCATCATAACATACCCACGCTGGGGGAGCCGCGTTGGGTATGTTTACAATTCAAGAAAGACTCTTGTCCAATCAGAGACCGCCATTTGCATCTGTCCTATTCGTTCCTGTCCGTTAGATGTATTCTTGTCCAATCAGAAGTCGCCATTTCAGAGAGTTCCTTCTTCGGTCATGTTCATTCTGAACCGTTTATTCTAATCATCGTCGGACAGGCCTGGATATTCTTCGGGCAGCATGTCCTGAAACAGTTGTTTGCGCATTCTGATCGCATTTTCCAGGGCCTCTGTGGATGGTAGCCCCATAGCCTCTTCCAAGTGACGCTTGGTCTTCATGATGGACCTGTGCGTGGGGTCGCCTTTCATTTCAAGCGGTAGTAAGGTATACTGTTCATAGATCGCCATGGCTGTTTTCCTGATGCGGGAGCGCATTTGGGTGTACGTCTGTTGTAAATTATCCTCTCCGGCGTCCTCGATCGCTTCAGCGTGAGTATTGATAGCTGCTGTCACAATACGATCCCAGAAGGTAGGTTCTGCCTCACTTTCCTGGGATGTAGGCTGACTCTCTGAGGTCAAGCTCTCCATATCAGTAGATATACTGTCAGCAATCTTGGATTCGGTATCAGTCGATGCACTCTCATCAATCTCTGTATCAGTATCTGCCTCAACGGGCTCCTCGGCGTCTTCAATCCCATGTATATTTTTCTCGTGTCGCATCATATCGTAATGTCTGGTGAATGTGCGTTCACACTCAGAACAAGTATAAGCCATGTTGACGGTTGAACGTCGACTGTGCGTGTTTTGGGAATACGCTCGCTTTTATAGACAGTAACGGTCATCAACGCTTAGCTCAACGCTTCAACGCCCTGGTGAATTAGCTCAGAAGCTCTGATTTCATGGAATTGACATCAATTCATCGAAATGCAGTGACGCCCGTCAACGCCCGTCGTTACGCCTTAACGCTCGTCTCAACGCTTTAACACACTTTCTTAACGCTTTAACGACGTTTAATGATGCGTTCGAACAAATGTTTCTTTTGTGCTATTGCTCTGACATACGCCGCTTTCCAGTTCATGCCCGAGGTTTTCAACATCGACGCTGTTCTTTCAATTTCCATATGGACTGGATCCTTATCCAACAATTTCATATGGGTCAGTAAGTCGACATACTGCTGACGTAAAGCCCGTCGTAGTCTGGGTGCCAATCTGTTATGGGCTAAAATTGCAGCTTCCTCTTTCGAATACCCTTTGCGTTGAAACTTGTTTCCTGTGGCCTCCAAAATCTCGCCCATCTCGGCGTCCATACTTTCTTTGAACAAATCCTTCCATAGCCTCGAGTTCACATTATGTTCTTCAACCTCGGGTTGGGCCTTCACGGTTGGGTGATATTCCGGGACTGGTGATATGAAGAAGGCCCGCTGTACGGGGGTGGGTTGCTGCTTCACCAAATGTGGACTCGGTGGATGGTGTAGGGGCTGTGGTGATTCCTCGCCGGGTAGCAGGTGGGTCGTCAGCCGGCGATCTTCGGGGGTATGGGCTTTTAAATCTACGAACAGGTAGCCGTACGGACGACTTGTCGCTTCTTGAAACGCCTGCATGAAATGGTCGATGTTCTGAGGATAAATTCGACTACCAAACACACGAATTTGTGCTCTGTCGATGGGGTTGGAGAACAACACAAAGTATTGGCAGTTCAAGGCAATATCTCTGGACGCCTTCCCTTGAGGAAAGAGATTCTGGGTCAAATAGATGACGGACAGATTGCGATGATGGGACCCTTTGGTGAATAGGTCGGCGATTTTCGAATTGTCCTTGGCCGCACTCATTAGATCATCTAGCCCTACCACGTTGGTCTGCTCGGGGTCAAAGTAATACGGTTCGTCTATGTCATGAGGAATCCCTGGGACGAAACTCACATTCTGTAATCGCGTAGTTTCGTAGGCGGGCTGCCATTGGCTATAACACCAAACAACACGTGTCGGAGCTGGGGTTGCCACACCTTCCTCTAAGAACTTCATTACCCAGGACGTCTTTCCACATGCCGTATGGCCGCTCACGGTCGTCGTGTAGGGATGCTCTACTGCACTTGCGCCGGGTCAAAGGTCAGTTCCGGTCACGTGAACGGAAGCGGAAGTGACCTCACAGAGGTCGTATGCAAATGTCACTTCCGAGATCTGAGCTCCACAGGCTTTGAGCTCCAAGAGCTCCGATCCAAGAGCTCTGCCACACGGAAGTTCCCACCACCACCACCACCACCGGGCGTTGACGCCCGTCAACGCCCGGTGGTGGCGGTGGTGGTGGTGGTGGTGGTGGTGTGTGTGTGTGTGTGTGTGTGGTAGTGTGTGGTGGTGGTGTCTGTACATATAAGAATGAACATGTGTCCCTCATCAGTCCTTATGTATTGGTCGACATATCAACATGTCGTGTACGTGTACGTTCTGTCAGAGAACCTTCTCTCGTCGCGATAGTATGATCAGGCACATTCAAGGCAAACACAACCAAGAGACACCACCGAGTCCCGCTATAGGTCCAGCAAGTGCAGTAGAGCATCCTACACGATGACGGTGAGCGGCCCTACGGCTTGTGGAAAGACGTCCTGGGTAATGAAGTTCTTAGAGGAAGGTGTGGCAACCCCAGCTCCGACACGTGTTGTTTG
>JAVTVY010049863.1:0-22300 GCA_036873755.1 Hanleya hanleyi | reverse complement strand
AGAGGCCGCATAAATCTTTCCCGACTAGGTCATACATGGTGCTGCATGTGACGCTTATCTCATTAGCTTAAGCGTAAGGGACTGGTTTCATTATCTCAGTGAAGAAAAGCATTGACGAGGCTCGTAGAAAGACAATTTCAAGAGTCTAATACCCACTAACGGGAATATCTTGCTTGCTGTTTGCATGCACGCTTTTGTTTTTGCCTCTGTGGGTCTCTTTGTATTGGTTATGAACGATAACCCATGAAGTTTTCTGAACTAATAATGAGCATGCATATATCCGAAAGTCACTTCCAGATCTGTTCTTCTTCTTGTATTCCCCAGTTGTTCACATCCGTTTGCTCATGTGATTTTGAATTTTCATCGTTTTCAACAACAAAAATCATGCATGGAGGATATCCAATTCGTAGATTCCTTACGTTATTCTCAATCACACGAAGTTCTTATTTATACTGAGTGAAAATTGAAGCTCCATAACACAGAACCCTGCAATCATCTGCAGCCATGGCATGGCTGCCCGGTTATTGGACAGGCCCTATTATTGGACACCTAGACCAAACGGGGCTATTTTCTGATACTATTACATGACAATTGTAATACAAATTAAGATTTACACTGGAGTTAAGTTGGCATGTGGATCAATTTCTTTTTACTCACGAAATTTGTGCACGTTTGGCCCTCGTGCGGGTTGGAAACATTGTCACAAATTTGGGTGAAAAAACGCGTCAGAAAATTTCGTCCAGTTTCACAATTTCGTTCCCGATTGCAGGTATGATTAATCTCAACAAATTATGCCTGAAAATGTCCCCACAAATATAGAGAATCTTCAGTCTGAACTTCATTGTGCAACGCGACCAGACTTTGGCAGACGATGTACATTTCTTGCCGCCACTCCGTCTGAAAACAGAACAATTCCGGGGAGCAGCAGGTTTACGATAGCATGATCACATTGCTCACACTGGCAATAGCGCTGATTCACTGCAGGGAATACTGCACAGTCCCCAAAACAGCAAAGTTTGGGGCTGGTTGAATCTTCCACGCTCATACCGAAATTCAATTGTGTGCTTCAGTGTTGATTCATGTGTGATTATTCCTGGAGGTTTACTCGAGACTGTAGGACGAATAATTTGACAGTGAGTTTAATAGTTTCAAATAAATCCGTCACTGAAAAAAGTGTCCAATAACTGAGCGCAAACTTGGATGTTCATACCATGAATGGTCCCTGCGTTTCAGCTATTCCCAGTCTCTCCCCAAATATTTTCTTCGGTCTTCTTCTATGACAATGTATTACTAAAGTTGTAGTCTTGTATCCAGGGTTACTTATTCGGTCATACGTTGTTGCATGGTCGACCTGCAGACTCATAGTCTCAAAACGTGTCCAATAACCGGGCAGTCATACTGGTTCATCCGACAAAGCCGTGCCATGGCAGAATACATGTATGACTTTGGCATAGCTATAAAACCAGTCGTAATATTTATGAGTGCTGAGTCGCATACATATGGTGGCCGAGAGGGGCCATCGTCACTTCGCCATCGTGCCATAGGGCGATAGAGCGATAGAGCGATGGCGATAGAGCGATAGAGCGATGGCGATAGAGCGATAGAGCGATAGAGCGATGGCGATAGAGCGATAGAGCGATGGCGATAGAGCGATAGAGCGATAGAGCGATAGAGCGATGGCGATAGAGCGATAGAGCGATGGCGATAGAGCGATAGAGCGATGGCGATAGAGCGATAGAGCGATGGCGATAGAGCGATAGAGCGATGGCGATAGAGCGATAGAGCGATGGCGATAGAGCGAAGTACATGACTGCGCATGACTACACCAAAAGGAGACAAGTCGACATTTTTTCCTAGCTTTGTGTTCACGGTATTTGTCGGTACAAGATTTTCATGGCGGTCAAAATGAATATCAACGCCATGCATGCTAAGAAAAATTCTGTACAAGAAAGCGACTCTGAGTTCATTCAAGGAATGCCATTATGAATATATAAAAAAAAAAGATCTTTGATTAATGACACGGAGGGGGAAGGATTGACGCTTATTAATATTCAATTGTTGGAGAACGTTGATAGGATATTAATTTATTAAGATTTGCCTCTCCCCCTATACCCCCGCATTGCACAAAGAACAGAATGTCTCAAAGAGCGGAGACCAAGGACTACTTCGTCTCTCCATCCTCAATAATTACGAGGGGGTGCCTTGAAATGGGCCGAAAATTAGTAGAGAAGCGTGAGAAATAAATCTAAAATGACTGTTTTTTAAATTGCAGTTTTATGCCAAGTACCAACATTTCCTCAGTGGTTTCGTACTAAATGGAATTTAGACTGGTCACAAGGTGACTTTAAGCTAAAGGTCTTGTGTTTACAAACAATTTGGCCGAAAAGGTTGAAAAAATACAAAGATGAATTAAAAGATATTGTCATACTCATAAAGATATGGTCCAAAATAGGATTGACTCCACTAGGACGAAATGTCATTTGGCTTGTTGTTGCCGAAACTCAACCATCTATTTTCCTCTCTTCCAAACCCACCCGAATTATAGATGAATTCCAGAAACGCTGTTTTGAATTTGTTTGGAACTCGAAATCTGATAAATTTTTGAGAAAAATTTCTGTTAAACCACTTGAACATGGCGGTTTATATAATCCTATTGTTAATATGTAATCCAGGCACAAAATATATCGTGGATTAGGATATTACAAGCTGATAATTCCAAGTGGGGTAATATTTTGAAAATGTATATGCCAAAGAATATAGACCCAATAGGAGTTGGTTTAGCATTCTTAAGAACTAATATTATACCAACGATGGAAAACGTATTTTGGAGGGACACGTGTTCTAGCCTGGACAGAATTTCAAATAAAACTAGAGGACTGTCAAACTTTCTCGAATGAAATGTTACAATGAAAAAATTAAGATTGATAATAAAG
Organism: Hanleya hanleyi; assembly: GCA_036873755.1. Lineage (NCBI taxonomy): Eukaryota > Metazoa > Mollusca > Polyplacophora > Lepidopleurida > Hanleyidae > Hanleya > Hanleya hanleyi. Next base: position 19,367 of record JAVTVY010049863.1, on the reverse strand, counting down.
CTCTACATTTAGGTCACTGGGATGGGAAAGGCGTGCGGTTTGTAAATGATATTTTAGATAATAACGGAATTTTTTGTCATTTGACTCTTTTCAGTCCATTTATAAATGCGAAGCCCATTTTCTGGAATAATTATCAGTATGTCAGGCAAGTAGTATATAAAACTGATATTAACGCAACTTGACCTTTGACCTTGCAAAAAATTGCATAGTGGGGAGAAAAATTACCTCCGAACACAGGAGAGTTCCAATTTTTGCAGGTCACTGCGCAGGTCAAGTGGTTGCCATGATGACGTCATTTCCGGTCACGTGACGTTTGGGGCATGTATTCCGCCGCGGTTATGCGGTCGCGGGAAAAAGCCTCCGCGTACAGAAAAATAGTCTGGGGGAAATTCTCCGGCAATCTTCGGCAATCACCGGGGCATTTTGGTGGGAGAGGGACCCCTAGCGGACCGATTGGGTCGAGTGAGGTGTCAAAGTGAAGCGCTCCTCCAGGACGATCAACCAGTGGTTGGGTGTATGTAAAATTAGGATTTGTCCCAAAAATACAAAAAGCGGAACACAGATTTTACCCATACAATAGGGGAAAACTCCTATCAACTATGTCCAAAAGGGCTAATGTCGGTCTCCGGCTTATCGGGCCTGCCTATCAAGTCATGGGTGGATGCATGTAAATTGAGGATTTGTCTCCGAAAATATAAAAAGTGGAACTTTACCCCTAAAATCGTGCCTGATTCGCACATTTGCATCTGTACGGGAAAATGCCTGTATGTGTATAGGGGTGGTCATTTTTTGTGGATTTTACTATGGGTTGTGGTGTCTTGTTTTCTTCGTCTCACCACGTAAAGCACGACGGGCAGGGTCTCGGAGCTAAGCGGTGAAATTTTTCGAAAAAGTCCCTGCGCGCATGCGTAGTGGGTAAATAGTGCTGGGTGGCTGTTTTGGGGTCTAGGTGAGCCACAAGTGGTCCGATGGTGTCGTACGAGTTTTTATTTTAAAACTCTCGTGGAGGAGCATCCGACTGGGCTAATGCATCGTCCGCTTTCAATATTCTGCGCATGCGCAGTCTTGCCGTAGTATAGAAAGCAAGCCTTTTGTGGGTGCGTGGGAGTGTGCTTGGGATAGAGATGGACCACTATTGGTCCAAATGGGTCGTGGGAGGGGTCAAAGTGAAGCTTCTGTGGGGTAGAGCCAGAATGGCGTGCTTTTTATTGCAAGTCGCGTCAATCTGCGCATGCGCAGTTGGGTGTAGCAAGTAAAGTGGTCATTTTGGAGGTGCGTGGGAGTGTGTTTGGGGTAGAGATGGACCACTAATGGTCCGAATGTGCCGTGGGAGGTGTCATTTTCTAGCTCTCGGAGTGTAGACCCCGATTTGATGGATGTCCACAGCATCTATGACGTTATCGGTGACGTCATCAGTACAAGTAGTAGCGAAAGTACATGTACTATGTGCCTATACATGTACTATGTGCCTGTACATGTAATCTGTCCATATACATACACTCTACCAATTTACATTTTTCTTGTCCATGTACTTGTACACTGGCGGGAACAGCACAATATCCTGATAATATATACATCGCGGTGATGTGGCGTTAGTCAGTTTATCTGGCTACTACTTCACACATTTATCGTTTTGAATTTTTCTTAATTGTAAGAAATTACATATCAGACTGTATGTTTGTTGTCCATAATAATAACATAGTTATGTATGACCAGACTGTATCTATGTTGTCCATAATAATAACCTAAGTATGTATGACCAGTTATATCCGGGGACCTTTGTTTTACATCCGGGACCTCATCTTACATCCGGGGTTTTCATTGTTTTACATCCGGGACTGTGGTTTTACATCCGGATGCTACAATATATGTCTTGTATTATACAATATATGTCTTGTATTATACAATATCTGTCTTGTATTATTCAATATCCGTCCTGTATTATACAATATATGTCCTGTATTATTCAATATCTGTCCTGTATTATACAATATCTGTCCTGTATTATCTGTGCTGTATTTTACAATATATGTCTTGTATTATACCATATCTCTCTTCCCTTATATGTGTTGTAATACAATATCTGTCCTGTGTTATACAATATCTGTCCTGTATTGTACCATACATGTCCTGTATTCTGACTCCACCCCACAAAAAGCTTCACTTTGACACCTTCCACGAACCATTTGGACCAATAGTGGTCTATCTCTATCCCAAACACATCCCCACGCACCCCCAAAATGCCTCCTTTCTATATTAGGACCAGACTGCGCATGCGCAAAATATTGAAAACGGACGATACATTAGTTCAGTCGGATGCTCCTCCACGAGAGCTTCAAAATAAAACCTCTTGCGACACCATCGGACCACTAAGGGCTCACCTAGACCCCAAAACGGCCACCCAGCACCATTTACCCACTACGCATGCGCGCAGTGACTTTTTACAAAAATTCACCGCTTAGCTTCGGGACCCCGCCCATTGTGTTCTACGTGGTGAGACGTGAAAAACAAGGCCCCACAACCCATAGTAAAACCCACAAAAAAATGACCACTCTTATACCCATATAGGCATTTTCCCGTACAGATGCAAATGTGCGAATCAGGCCCTATTTTAGGGGTAAAGTCCTTGTTCCGCTTTTTATGTTTTCGGGACAAATCCTAATTTTACATACACCCACCAATGTCTTGATCGCCCTGGAGGAGCGCTTCACTTTGACACCTCACTCAACCCAATCGGTCCACTAGGGGCCCCTCTCGCTCCCAAAATGTCCCGAAGATTGCCGGAGAATTTCCTTCAGCTCTCCGCGTATTTGGGACTACTTTTTCTGTCCACGGAGGCTTTTTCCCGCGACTGCATCATCGCCGACGGCTTCACCGCGGAAGAATACATGCCCCAAAGGTCAAGTGACCGGAAGTGACGTCACCATGGCAACCACTTGACCTGCGCAGTGACCTGTAAAAATTGGAACTCTTCTGTGTTCGGAGGTAGTTTTTTCTCCCCAATATGCAATTTTTTTAGGTCCAAGGTCAAGTTGCGGCAATGTCAGTTTTATATACTACTCAAGCAGTACGGAAAGCAGCAAACAACATGAGATTTGGACTATTACAGAAACAATATATGATACCGTTGATACTGCCCCCTATTTCACTATTAATAAGTGGGGAAAAAAGGCTGTAAAATGTAATATAGAAATCTCTTGACCTTTAGATTTACTTTACTAAACAGTTCTTGAAAAAAATTATAGTGATTCGGAGTGGTATATATGGAATAATAATGTAACAAAGAGATGTGAAATATAAATGGTTTCGATACAGAATTATTAACCGAATATTGACTACCAACATTTTTGCACATAAACTTTTTCCTGATATATCTAACTTATGTACATTTTGTAGCAAAGTTCCAGAGACTATTATTCATCTCTTTTGGGAATGTGAACATATCTACCCTTGGTGGAGTTTACTGGAAAATTGGTTCGCTTCGGCGGTTGTTCCAATTATATTTTCTCCAGAAAAAGTTATACTTGGTCTTTTACAACCCAGAAATCAGCCACTCAACTACTGTATTTCTATTATTAAATTTTCTATATATAAAATGAAAGTAGTTAAAAATCCCTTGGTTGAAAAGTGTTCAAAACCAACGCTTTAAATGTGCGTACGAAACCGATAAATATTTCCAGTATGAGAACTGCGAATGGCGCTTGTTTTACCAGTATTGGTCATCGCTGCATTTACTGTTTAGACTCTTATGATGTTGTTTGCGCAGATAAATCGAGGTGTAATGACGATGTATCTGTTTGTTGTATAACATGAGTTTCGAATTACAAATACAGCCATTTTTGTTTAGTACGATAAAATACTGTATGTACAATGTGTATTACCTAACAAAACCAAATAAGATATAAAAAAATCAGTGTTTGTTCTATGCGATTTAGTGTTAAGTCCAGCCATGATCAGCACAATCTTAATGAATTATCAGTTTCATATGACATCCGCCTTTCTTTTTCGATAAAAACGCGGAAATGGCCGTGTTCGGCATCCACAACTTCAAATAATTCTACTTACGCATCGACGGACGAATTGGTCTTTTCTTTCAGAGGAGTTAGAAGTTGAATTTGACGAAAAATTACGAGACTATGGGTAAATCAGATCACCAATATTTTAGAGGGGGGGGGGAGAGTGACCTCTTCTATTTCGATTCTACGTTGATTTTTTAACAAGCGTTGATCAGCATTAATTACAAAACTTGATTTCAAATGTTCCAAATGTATATGTTCACCAGACAGCGAATATCACTGCTTTATTTACTAGATTCTTATGTCGATCTTTTAGCCAATGTTTATTATTTTAGCCCATATACAATAAAACTTATCGGTCTATCTCTCTGTGTTATCTGTGTAATCTTTGTGGTATGCCGCTGGCCCCTATAATATTCATGAATCCGCCTGATAATAATTAGAGTTTAGCGGCGATCTCTCTTGTGTTGGAGGTACGATTATCACCGTATGAATATGCATGATTATGAGACATGCGCAGTCATGTACTTCGCTCTATCGCTCTATATCGCTCATCGCTCTATCGCCATCGCTCTATCGCTCTATCGCCATCGCTCTATCGCTCTATCGCCATCGCTCTATCGCTCTATCGCCATCGCTCTATCGCTCTATCGCCATCGCTCTATCGCCATCGCTCTATCGCTCTATCGCCATCGCTCTATCGCTCTATCGCCATCGCTCTATCGCTCTATCGCTCCATCGCTCTGTTTTTTGACGTACGATGGCGAAGTGACGATGGCCCCTCTCGGCCACCATACATACATGACCTCATGCGCTCTGCGAATATAGCCATGTTTGAGAAAAATTAGAAGGCAGGCAATGTGTCATATATTTAATCCTCTTAAAAATCAGTTGCATGTATCCGTCATTGTTTGACCGGAGCGACGCCCATGTATCATTACCTCGACCACATCAAGAAGACCGTTCGGCAGTGTATTCTTATTATGAACTCAGCTTGTCTGTGAACACGGCGAAGCATGCTCTAGTGCCATCCATTCATTGGTTGTTACTTTAAATGGACTGTTCGAGTACTAACTGTACTACCTTGATCTGCATACAGAGACCGGACAATGCAACTGTCAATGAGATATCAATGACTCGGAATTCAATACAAATCCATTGCTTCCAGAAAAACAAAGGAAGAATCCATTATCCTGTGTCAGGTTAGATGTAGTAGACCGTCACAACCAGATTTTTACACTTTCCGGAATATATTTCCAATTATCTAGACCATCAGTTGAACCATAATATGAAAAGATTCGCTAATAGCGTTTGCGGACCTTGGTGGTGTTGACGGGTGCCAGCGGCTTGTGGGAGGAGGGGGATATGTCAAAGCATTACGCCGTGATGGTTTATTAACCAATCGGATAGGACACATCGGATAGGTGTATAGATGGCGCTGCGACAATCAGTCATAAATACAACCCTATTAGAAAGACTAACTCACTTCACCTTTGTCGTTCAGTTCAACATGTCTCATTCTTGCTCTGAGTTTAATCGATCGTTCACCAGGTACCGCGATATGATTAGACATCGGAAGAATATTCATGGGTATGAAGACACCGACGAGATCTCTAATGTAGACAGTGAGAGTCTACGCGATGATACGGATAATGTGAGCTCATCTTCTGGCGATGACAGCGAAGAAAACTCATTCTCTGACGCGAACAGCATTAGCTCATCCGAGAAAAAGCGAAAGTTTGGGTGATCCAGACACGGACGAAGGGGAGCCGTCATTTTGGGATCGCATTGTGGACAAGACTATTGACACACACACCCATGCTACTCAGGCAGATGGACAGAATGAAGAGACCTTACAGAAGGCCTATATCAACATGCAACCCAGAATCATAAAATCTGAAATGGCTCTGTATGAAATCTACACTTTGAGTCCCCTTGAAATGAAGAGAGATCCTAACCACAGGGCCATCATGAAAACCAAGAGCTACTTAGAAGAGGTTATTGGGTTACCTCCCAGAGAGGCCCTAAAAACGCCATCAAGATGCGAAAACAGCTGTTCAAGGACATGTTGCCCTCGGACTTTCCCGGATTGATAGATAGCCAGTCTGATGAGGAAACTGACGGTGATTTACGAAGCTTCTTGTCGAATGCTGATATAAAGAGATAAAGCGACAAGATGATGATGACAGACGATGAACTTCAAGAATGCACGAACAACAGCACAGGCCCACACAACAAGAGTTTTGGGGTGTGTGGGCTGTGGTATTAGGGTGAAGTGTCGAAGTATGAGGTCTATATATAACCCCATACTTTATATAAATCAACATAAAGGTGAGAAACGGACTTTGCGTGAATCGAGAAATAAACGGTTTACCTCCAAACAAAATGCATCAGCATATTCTACAAGTATCACTTTATATATTCCCGTCGTCAAATTAGTAAATTTGTGCAATTTTTTGCCTTTGCCGGGCGATTCAAAATCCAACGTAAGTGTCCATCCATCTAGGAACAGTTAGATTATGGCGGGCTTCGTTCTCAATTCTGATTGGTCAGTCGAGACACGCCACCGGCAAGAGAGACCACGCACTGATCAGCTGGCGCGACTGACTAATCAGAATTGAGAACAAAGCCCGCCATAATCTAACTGTTCCTAGATGGATGGACACTTACGTTGGATTTTGAATCGCCCGGCAAAGGTAAAAAATTGCACAAATTTACTAATTTGACGACGGAAATATATAAAGTAATACTTGTAGAATATGCTGATGTATTTTGTTCGGCGGTAAACCGTTTATTTCTCGATTCACGCAAAATCCGTTTCCCACCTTTATGTTGATTTATATAAAGCATGGGGTTATATATAAACCTCATACTTCGACACTCCATCCTAATATCACCGCCCACACCCCCCAAAACTCTTGTTTTGCGGGCCTGTGAACAACAGCAAGAGCGCGATTAAAACTGATATCACTCTAATTTTTTGACTTGTAAACATACCGCACGCGGCTCCCCAGCCTGGGTACGACGTAACATTGGGGATAATAAAATATATGAAAACTTGTGAACGTGTTGATCTCTCCCTTTCTCTCTGATGTCGACGGGCGTTGAGACGGACGTTTGTGGACGCTAGCGGGCGTTTGCGGGCGCTAGCAGGTGTTTGTGGGTGATAACTTCCACTAGCAATTAACGCTTCGTCGGAACACAATACAATAGCCATTATATTGTGAGCGATCTTTACGAATGTTCATTGTATGTATTCTGTACTGTATTGTAAAACAAGGCGAGAGTGTTGGTGACTTACACAATAGTATAAGTTGTCCGATGAATAACATGTCCAAATTGAGAGGCCATATTGTTAGCGGTGTTAAACAGAATCTACTCGAGAGTAACAGTACGATATGACTGAGATGACTGACGTATACGAAGTCTGAAATGTCCAGCGTGTTGTCCTAATTCACAGGTCTCCCCCCTCATTGGATAGATTCAAACTTTTTTACTTCGTTCTACACTGTCGTTGGTTAGTTCGAAACTGATGCGTTGGTAACTGGTACAGTGGTCTATCTGATGTTGGCCAAAGCCTATCTTTCCACGTAACCTCTCCAGATAATCAAGTCACGTCTTGAGATAACCACGTAACGTCTTAAGATTTGCCACGTAGTCTATTTCGCTACACAACGCCTTGAGATAGCCAGGAAATAAGTCCGTCATGTCACGTCTTAAGATTGACATGTTACGGCTTAAGACTAGCACGTCATGTTTTGAGATAGTCACGTAACGTCTTGAGATTTGCTACGTAATTTATTTCACAATGCGTTGAGATAGCCACGTAACGTCTCAAGGTAACCGTGTCATCTCTTGAGGTAGTCATGTCACGTCTTACGATTGGCATGATACGTCTTTAGATAGACACGTAACGTCTTGAGATTATCATCGGCAGTGACGTCACGGTGGCGCCACTTGTTGAAAATGACGTCATCGCCGGAAGTGACGTCATCGCTGGAAGTGGCGTATGCAGATCCGTCCGCTCCGGCCGCTCCCCCTTATCCACTGTGGTTGAACTGTCTTATTATACTCTACTAGGCAGTTGCGAGCGTCAACGGGCACTAGCGGGAGTTTGCGGGCTTTTGCGAGACTAAGCGGTCGACAGCGGGCGCTAGCGAATGCTCGCGGGCGCTAGCGGGCGATTGTGGGCGCTAACGGGTGTTTGCGGACGTTGGTTGTGTTGACGGGTGCCAGCGCCTTACGGAGGGACGGGGATATGTCAAAGCATTACACCGTGATGGCTTATTAACCAAACGGATAGGACACCGTCTATGCATAGCGAGAGACAATCATTCATAAATACAACCCTATTAGAAAGACTAACTCACATCACCTTTGTCGTTCAGTTCAGCATGTCTTATTCTTGCTCTGAGTGTAACCGATCGTTCACCAGGTACCACGATCTGATTAGACATCGGAAGAATATTCATGTGTATGAAGACACCGACGAGGTCTCTAATGTAGACAGTGAGAGTCTACGCGATGATACGTATACTGTGAGCTCATCCTCTGGCGATGAGAGTGATGAAAACTCATTTTCTGACGCGAACAGCATTAGCTCATCCGAGAAAAGCAAAAGTTTGGGTGATCCAGACACGAACGAAGGGGGGCCCTCATTTTGGGATCGCATTGTGGACAAGGTTATTGACACACACGCCCATGTTATTCAGGCAGATGGACAGGATGAAGAGACCTTACAGAAGGCATATATCAACATGCAACCCCGAATCATAAAATCTGTATGAAAACTACACCTTGATTCCTCTTGAAATGAAGAGAGAACCCTAACCACAGGGCCATCATGAAAAACCAAGAGCTACTTAGAAGGGGTTATTGGGTTACCTCGCAGAGGCCCTAAAAACGCCATCAAGATGCGGAAACAGCTGTTCAAGGATATATTGCCCTCGGACTTTCCGGGATTGGTAGATGGCGAGTCTGATGAGGAAGGAGGGCTCATTCTTACTGAATAATAATGATTAAAAAATAAAACTGACGATGATTTGCGAAGCTTCTTGTCGAATGCTGAAATAAAGAAATAAAGCGAAAGGATGATGACGACAGACGATGAACTTCAAGAATGCACGAACAACAGCAAGAGCGCGATTAAAACTGATATCACTCCAATTTTTTTACTTGTAAACATACCCAACGCGACTCCCCAGCCTGGGTACGACGTAACATTGGGATAATAAAATATATGAAAACTTGTGAACGTGTTGATCTCTCTCTTTCTGTCTGATGTCGACGGGCGTTGAGACGGACGTTTGCGGGCGCTAGCGGGCGTTGGCCGACGTCAGCGGGCGTTTGTGGACGCTAGCGGGCGTCAGCGGGCGTTTGTGGACGCTAGCGGGCGTCAGCGGGCCCAAGCGGGTGATAACATCCACTAGCGATTAACGCTTCGTTAGAACACAATACAATAGTCATTATATTGTGAACGATCATTAGCAATGTTCACTGTATGTATACTTTACTGTATTGTAAAACAAGGCGAGAGTGTTGGTGACTTACCCAGTAGTATAAGTTGTCCGATAAATAACATGTGCAAATTGAGAGGCCATGATTTTAGCTTTGTTGAACAGAGTCTACTCGAGAGTAGCAGACTGAGATGACTGACGTGTACGAAGTTTGAAATGTCCAGCGTGTTGTCCTAATTCACAGGTCTCCCCCCTCATTGGATGGATTCAATTTTTTTTTACTTCGTTCTACACTCCCATTGGTTAGTTTGAAACTGATACGTTGGTAACTGGTACAGTTGTCTATCTGATGTTGGTCAAAGCCTATCCTTCCACGTAACCTATCCAGATAATCAAGTCACGTCTTGAGATAGCCACGTAACGTCTTAAAATAGTCATACCACAGCTTAAGTCCGTCATGTCACGTCTTAAGATTGACATGTTACGGCTTAAGACTAGCACGTCATGTCATGAGATAGCCACGTAGCGTCTTGAGATTTGTCACGTAGTCTATTTCACAATGCCTTGAGATAGCCACGTACGTCTCAAGGTAACCATGTCACCTCTTGAGGTAGTCATGTCAGGTCTTACGATTGGCATGATACGTCTTTAGATAGACACGTAACGTCTTGAGATTATCATCGGAAGTGACGTCATGGTGGCGCCCCTGTTGAAAGTGACGTCATCGCCGGAAGTGACGTATGTGAACTGAATGGAATTATTTATTTACAAGACACAGTTGCACAAAAGTTACCATTTCGTTTATTCTGCGGCAAAAATCCACAATACGCAAAGAGAGACAACCTTAATTGGAGTTTTCACAAACATAATGACGTCGCACAGAGTGCGATGTCATTATTCTCGTTTTGTATCATGTAGGGATAGTTAATTTATGGCCCCTGAACAAACTTTAAGCATATTTCCTATAGCAAAGTGGAGAAATACAAGGAATAAATTTACGTTTTCATACTTTGATGACATAGATTTGGCGAACAACAGATATTTGATTTCTAGAAACGAGTCGTTCATTGGAAATATATTTACTGTAACATAATTGGTGTCGCCCTGAAAAGTCTCAATATCTTGAAACTAACAAAGTACAGCAAGCGTAAAGTCGTGTGACTTTTTTCCCAATATTGTTCGAGATGACAGAACAGGCCGATCACGACAAATTCCACCTTTTAATTCAACACTCATTGGCGTTTGGCTGTGCTGCTATTCACAACTTGAGCGAGATGGTCGCCCGACCAATCGGTGCCTTGCTGAATTTGAACTTTCCGGAGAAGAGTGTTTACCACACACCATGTCTGGATATAGTGCCTTACTTGAATATTGTTTTTTTTCTACTTTTTTAACTATATATGGTATGATACATCTGTTCCCTTGTGTACGTTGCAAGGATCATCTCTCACCAGGTAGACACCTAGTTAGATAGCCCTGTGTGTAAACTATAATAATGTTCCGTTATATTGTCCGAAGACAGGACCAGAAGAGCTCATTTATTATGTCTCGCTGTGATACCCTTGTGACAGTATTTCTGATAAAACATTATACCAAGTTCACAAATACTTTAAACACGTTTATTTAAATGAAGTACCCAAACTAGTATAACAAATTGACAATTAGGCCGACCTTTCGAAGTCCACGAGTTTTAGTTTTCTATGAGAACTATGCTGATGCGATGTTATGTTTGTTTACGTTCACACAATTTCCATGAAAAACATTCTTGTAATAAACATGGTAAAAGAGCAAGTTCTCACGATACGCGTAATCTAAATATTTCTGTAATCTTGGAGTCTAGACTATTGTTGAATCAAATGAAAACAGACTGACAGAGGAAAAACAGAGGAAATAGTATGCAAAATGTATTTCAGTCATATCACGACGTTGAGTCCTATTCCTTTTCACACACGGGAACCACACGAGTAAGGACCTAATCCTTTTCACACCCGGGAACCCCACATGTGTCTCATTTAGTCGTCTCTTACGACAAGATCTCTGAGGAGCTGAGGCTGATTCTCACCATGACCTGCGGTGTGCACAAGGACATCCCAGGTCAATCCCCGGAAGCCCCACGGGGCTGGTGCGATCCATAATTAATAATGTAATACCATTATTAGATAATTATGTCTGAAATGAATTACAGTACATGTATTTGAGCCATGATAGTTCAAATGATATGAAAGCTCGTGTGAAACCCGGACAGAGCATTTCCCCCTCATACCTCTGTGATGCAATAATTGATATGTGAAAAAATGTCTTCCTTCATTGAAGATTGTTGTCAAATACATGCAGTTACATGTAACCCAGCTTTGAATTGTCACCAAGACATAAATGCCCAAAACCATGGACTTCTTGGGATGTTGGTAAAATATGTCATGAAACGCTGGCAATAACTCAAAATTTACCAAAAATAGAGATCTGAAACTACGTTTTATTGCGGGTTTTCTTTATTGTGTATCAGACAATCTCAGTAAATTCCAACTGTGGACGAATGCTCATGGAGCTACCATCTTATCTCGGTGATAAATGCATCTACATATCACAAACAGTTGTCAAAGCAGGTCTAGCTGCTCACAACATAAAACCAACTAACCACAGATAATTCAGTCTGGTCGCTCCAGGAGTGGCCTAAATAAGGCGCTGCGATTGACCGATTCCCCTTGTATTATTCGAGTTGCAGAAAAGTGAGTGAGTGAATATGATTTAACGTCGCTTTCAACTATATTTCAGACATATCGCGACGTTGGGTCCTATTCCTTTTCACACCCGGGAACCACACGTGTAGGGTCCTATTCCTTTTCACACCCGGGAGCCCCACGGGTGCCTCAGTTAGTCGCCTCTTACGATAAGGTCTCTGAGGAGCTGAGGCCTATTCTTACCATGACCTGCGGTGTGCACATCGACATTCCAGGTCAATCACAGGAGGCCCCACGGGGCGAGTTGCTGAAAACGACATTATAACGTCATATGCATATATTCCATATACACTGAATCTTGCGCGGTTTATTTTGTGAGATAGTTTGATATTTTAAAAATATATTGAAATGGTCTTTAACCATGTCAATGACTGGTGTGCTAACTATAGACTTTTGAAGTTTGAAAAAAGAAATACATGTGGCCTTTCATGGTGAGCATTTAGAGGACACATTTCTGTTTTCCAGACGCTAGAAAATCGTTTTCTGAACCGAAGATTATTGAAAATTGGCAACGCTGACTAACACACCAATTATTGTTTTCATGGTGATAGCCAGCAAATTAGCCGCCATATAAATACATTCAAAAGACCCCACAAGAAAACACGAATTTTCGGATATAACATTTTTTTCCAAAACCGATGGCAGGTGAGCACAACAACACCCATATCCCAGTGGTGTTGCTTCCTGTAAGGAAGCACTGGAGAATACATGACATAATGTAGTCAATGGCGCTGTCTTACAGCGAACCTACTTATACAAGTGTTTAGACGCAATAACGAGACCACAGCAAATGCAAATCGGAAACACTGAATATCTTGCCCGTAGAACGCAGAATCACAGTGCAAGACGGCCTGAATGTGTGACAAGAATATAATACCATATTCAGCAAGTGTTATAGAAATTGCAATTAAGACCTGTTAAATTTTCAACGTAAATGAGCAACAAATTCAATCAGTTATTTGAACAGTTTTCTTTACAATTGGGTTTTGTGAAAACTAAATGCAGGAAAGAAGCAATCAGAGATTGCTTAATTGTATATCCTCCATTCCGCTTTAGTGCGACACTGCCCCGCCATTGTTCTGTTCTGTATTGGTCGGTGGAGGCCTAATTTGGATAATTATGAAATTCTGTTTCAGTCTATTTTTTCGCCATGCCTCGCATAATACATATTCCAAGTATCAAGTTGATCGACCAACAAGTGATATACAATGTTTTTATACAAGATGGTCGCCGGGGCTTTCGCCAAATCCGAAAATGTGACCTGGTTATGAGATCTACATTCCTTGGAGTAAATTATATTATGAATCGATCAGTGAACTTTGAATTTTGCACCCAATTCACCCGTTTTGGGGCAATTTCATACTTCGGGACCTATGTGGTCTGCTTTGGAATGTAAAATAACATATTTATAGCCATTTTCTCCATCCAAATCCAGCTCGGACAAGTCCCAATTCACAAAGATTTAAATAACTAAAAGCCATAGCCATAAAAGCTATACGCGAAACGCGGAGACACTCCACGCTGCACAACTACAGGGAACTGACCACATATCATGCAAATTTCATAAGTGTCCATACAATATTACCCAAGATCCGGCCCGGACAACTCCCAATTCACGAAGATTTCAGGAAAGAAGGGCCATAACTCTTGCTTGAAAATATAAGCGAAACGCGAAGAAACTTTATGCTGAATAACTATGGGGCACTGAACACATATCGTGCAAATTTCATACTTGTACAATATCAATCAAGATCCAGTCCAGACAAGTCCCATTCACAGAGATTTTAGGAACGAAGGGCCATAACTGTTGAAAATATAACCGAAACTCGGAAAAAAACACGCTGTACAACTACAAGGCAGTGACCACATTTCATGCAAGTTTCAATCCTGTCCATCAAATATTAACCGAGATATTGCGCGGACAAGTAATTCAGACGGACGGACGGACAGACAGACAAAGCGATCGCTATATGCCCCCTCTACTAAAAGGGGGCATAATGAAGGGCGTCAAGTAAGAGGGTCTACAAACCTGTAAACTACTGAACGAGCAATGCTACACAAAATTCAGTTCTAGAAATTCGTGTTCAACTCAAGACAATGTGTCTGTTAACTGTACTACGTCTTCCTGAAGAAATGTTTTGTTGACAGATGGTATGTGATGTTTAAATGGGTATTCTTTCTTTATTTCAATTGCAGAGACATATTATAAAGAACATTTTAATTGGTTATATGTACATACGTGAATTCTTAATTTCAATACCAGACTGAGTTTTCGAGAAGGATAATAAATACGGTACTTACATGTAGCGATAACCAAATACCTCCCTAACCAACCTAATACACTAGTCTGTTGAAAAAATAGTATTATCGTGACTCTCCGCTTTACTGCCAAGCTTGTAACATGATCAACTACAAATATGTAGCGTGTGATAATACTAACACAATGCTATTCTATGGATAACAACTTATCCAACTTGTATTGCTGAAGTTCTAGATAGAGGGTTATAATATCCAAATTAACAACAGTCTATATCCTTGTGTCCTTGTCCCCAGTGTGTGTCCCATAGAACATCCATGCTTTATCAGGGTATTTCTCGTGTTCAAATATGTAAGGATACATGAAAGGACCGCGAGACTAAAATATTAACAAATGAACATGTGGACTGGTTTAAAATGATCGTAAACCCTCAAGTAAAGTTTCCATCAACCCCTGGAAACAGCGCCTGAAAATATTTTTTTGTCATTTTTATGATTTTGTTAAACAGAGTAAACTGCAAATAAAGCATGGAATTCTATGGTGGACTGTTGCGATCATCTCTAGGTCCGGTGACGTCACACTACATTAAAACATATAGTTTGGACGTTGTATGCACTTTCCAATGCTTTACCCAGGCGTAAGGTTTGCATACTTTGAGTTTCAACACAGACTCACTGTTTCAATGTGTATGTTTCACCAAAACCGAGGAAATTAAATGCAAAATTCAAATTGACTTGCCACATACGAGTTACCATACAAAAAGTCAAGTACTTTTTATCCGTTTAGAAAAAATCACATAAATGAAGTAAAAATATATATGGATACAGTTGGAATTCGTCTTTCCTTTGACGTTTACTTCGTCTGAGGGTTTACTATTACTTTAAATGTACACGGGCTTTTATAACTGAAGTAGCCAAAAAAGAGTCGTTACATAATAGCGGTCAATTTGTATAACAAAGGAAGAAACTTGAACTTCTAATATATTCATGTCTGGTCATTTCGATTAGAACATTTCCCTCTTAAAATCAGTCACATTTCAATTGACCTATATCGTTCTATTTGAAGCCCCAAAACAGTCTTTTGTGATATCCCATATACCAGGGTTGTGCTTAATATTTTCTCTGGACCCCTGTTACAGGTTACCCTGATTAAATGATTGGTAACCCGAAACAAGCCTCAGGATTAAATATATGTTACCACAAAATATTACGGTAACCCAAAGAGGGTCTTCCAAAGCCGGAATTGGGAGCCTTCAGAACAGGGTTACCGTTCATCGTAACAGTACAGGCTTTAGCATACACAAGTGTTTTCTTTCTATTCGGTGTCTATTATGTGTGGTCACTGTAACCAAATCTCAAGAAGATGCAACAAGGATGTCCGCTGGTGGCAAATCAAAGTGATTAAGTATTGAATAATGTGTTGCATTCATAATTGTGTAATATGAGGAAAAACAAAGAAAAAAATATAGGTTGGTATGCATTTTTTAGCTGTAGGCAACATTAAGTGGACTGACCCATGCTCAATTTGATAACCCAGAAAGCATAGGGAATAGCCCTAGTTTTGAAGCATATTCATGAAAAATTCATATAAGTAGTATTTAACTTATTCTTATATTCTAACTGTTTGCAGATAATCACAATGTCTATCAAAATTTAGCAAACTGGGTGGATGTTGGTGTGCAAAATTCTCAGCTAGAAGGCTTTTAAAGGAAATCCCCATCTCTTAACCTAGGGAAGGGAGATAAGCCAATAGAAAAACAAGCAAAATGGCTGCCAAAGTCAAAAACCATCAGCGGACATCCTTAATTATAAGAAAGCTTCAACTAGGCAAAATATTTGATATGCAAGCGTGAATGAACGGAACAAAGAAATAGTCAGGCAAATAACTGAGATCTGAACAATGAGGAAACGAAGTTTGAACAAAATATCTGAAACAGTTAGAGGAACTTACATTTTATATGGCGATGACAACGGAGCAAATTAAGTTTTCATTAAAAAGAAAATTTTGGATTGCGAAGGAAGTGCCTTATAACCTGCAAAATTATTCATTTTCAGCAACCGTATTCACCTCAATTTACAACTTTTTCAGTGAGGAAATCACAGTACTATGATTTTCATTTGACACAAATTATGCTATTTGCGTTTCAGCAAATGACCCCGTCACCCCTAATTGTGACACCAGATGCAGGAAAATCTTTTTAACCTGTAGTGTAACCTAGATGACCAATATAGCCAATTTCCAAAAAAAAAAAATCCACCAAGCCATTTGAAAGAAAACGTGTCGAGAAGTTCACCGATTGTAGTACAAATCTGTTTTAGTTATACTAACCTTTGAAATGATGACGATACAGCACAATTTAATGTAGTATCGCAAGTAACTAGCTTACCACCCGGAAAATACTCATGGCTGAGAGTCCTCCCCCCCCCCCCAACCAAAACTACAATATTTCGCTGATCAAATCAACACATTTCGAATTTACGTAAATAATCCTATTTGACTCGAAGCTAAATGACTCATTACAGTCACCAGTAACCCCAAAAACTTTTCCAACCAATCACGCTTGAGATGGCGGCGGCGGCGGCGGCGAAGTAGTTTCTCCGCGATGAAAGAATAGTTAGCATCTGATATAACTTGATGGGAAAATGTGTCAAATTTTGTGTCAAGATTAGTACAGTGGTTACCAATAAAGCAATAATTTAAACCTATCCTAACGACTGAGACGACCAATACCAAAATTATACGTCAAAAGCATGTAAAGATATACAAGGCCGGTGTGTAGAAGATATCGTGTTTTTCAATAGCATGTTATATAAATTAGCTGCATACAGTTGAAATGAAAGTAATAAATTGTGCAGTCTCGTCCTCTTAGTGTGATCTGTGTGTTCTCATATGCCCAACAAGATTACAGCAGTTCTCGAATTTGTAATTACAAAGAGAACACCCGAAAGGCTTTTTACCAGTCTGTTTTCTCTGCGTAACAATATCACTGTTATCGGCGGATCTATATTCATAGAGACAACGCTTTTCTGTGTGTGTTCTCATACGCGTTAAAAGAGTACTATTTTGGTTAGATCAAAAATCACATGGAGGGTTTTTCACCAGTGTGTGTTCTCATATGTCTAACCAGATGATTGTTCCAGGCAGATCCATAATTACATACAGAACATTTGAAGATCTTTTCGCCAGTGTGGGTCGACATATGCGAAACAAGATTACTGCTTTTGGCAGATCTATAATCACATAGAGAACACTTAAAAGGTTTTTCACCAGTGTGTGTTCTCATATGTGTTACAAGAGTACTGTTTTGGTTAAATCTATAATCACATACAGAACACCTAAAAGGTTTTTCACCAGTGTGTGTTCTCAAATGACTCGCTAGAGTACCATTCAAATTGGAGCTATAATCACATAGAGAACACTTAAAAGGCTTTTCACCGGTGTGTGTTCTCATATGTGCAATAAGATTGCCGTTACTGACAGATCTATAATCACATACAGAACACTTAAACGGCTTTTCACCAATATGTGTTCTCATATGTGTTACGAGATTAATATTTTGGTTAGATCTATAATCACATATAGAACACTTAAAAGGCTTTTCACCAGTGTGTGTTCTCGTATGTATAATAAGACTGTTGTTACGGACAGATCTATAATCACACATGGAACACTTAAAAAGTTTTCCGCGAGTGTGTGTTCTCATATGTGTAACAAGATTGCTGTTACGGACAGATCTATAATCACAGAGAGTACACTTAAACGGTCTTTCGCCGATGACTTTTCTCACACGATTATCACAAGTGGGTTCGCTAGTGCTCCCGTATTTGGAGTATGCTTTTTCTCCAGTAGGCCAATATGCATATGTCACGTCGACGTGTGTATCAGGGCAGTGCTTTTCGACAGGCAGTGGACTCTCCAATTTGCCCGGAGTCGTATCTTGGTCGACTGCGAAAGAAATTCCTTCCGCTTGGCGTCGATACAAGGCAACAGGAACTGGTGGCTTCAGGCTGCTTATGTCTGGAGAAGGACACTCTATTTCGTAACCTTCAAATTTGACACTTTCCCCCTGAAAAAAAAAATAATAATAATAATTATAATAATAAATAAATAAATAAAACACAATGACATCATTTGTGATAACGTGAACTAAATGAAGTGATTATAGTCTGAGGTCAGATGAGTTAAACAATTTATAGACATGGATATGGAATACATTCGATTTCTCTACAAGTAGTGTTTTCAAAATACAACTGATAAATACCTGGCAAAATCGACTTAAATTGCACTATCTCTAACCATCGGAAATAAATTAAAATATATTAACTCCGGTTAAAGTATTGAATAAAAAAAGTCACATTCGACAATTAGTAGGCACCCGCCATCTGTCGATTATTTTTGCGTCCTTATTCGGGAGACCGCATTTACACGGCCTCGGTGCTCATCTTTAACATCAGACGAATTATTTATTTGTGCTGATCTGTCAACATAGTTCCCGAGCTAACCTAGCTCTGTTAAGCCGGGGCTAGGGGCGATGTGGTTACTTCAGATTTTCCACATGAGCAGCTACAATAAACGCGCGACCGAGATACCTAGGTTACTTCTTAGAATCCTCCGTATTCCACCTGTAGGCTGAATGCGAGGTGCAGAGAGGGGCTTTCCTGTGAAGTCATATGACTGCTATTTAGTCGTCAGACGTCAATTTTCCTCAACTCTAACATATCTCACCAACTTAAATGACATGTAGCACGTATCTAATATGTATATAAACTAAAAGCTGCGGTGTGTAATATACTGTATCCCAGCTGACACACGAGAGAATCGGTCAACAGTTTCCAGTACCGTACTCACGTGATCAGGACTCGCAGTTATTTTTCCTATCGTCGTGTTCGTGCACATGCCT
>JAVTVY010049862.1:0-24908 GCA_036873755.1 Hanleya hanleyi | reverse complement strand
AAACATGTGTACCAAGTTTCGTAATCATCCAATGAGAGCTGACAACTGCAGCAAACTTATCATGTACATGTATACGTATACATGTAGAGGCTTACATGTACAATTTACCTAAACAGAAAACTCATTCATTTGCCATAATTTGGAGAAAAATTAATATTTCATCTCAAAAATAGCACAAGTAAATCCTTCAATCATAAGAAACATGTGTACCAAGTTTCGTAATCATCCAATGAGAGCTGACAACTGCAGCAAACTTATCATGTACATGTATACGTATACATGTAGAGGCTTACATGTACAATTTACCTAAACAGAAAACTCATTCATTTCCAAGAAGTAATGAGGGAAAAATCATTGCTTTTCTCAGAAATAGCACAGGTACATCCTCTAATCATATGGAAATATGTGTACCAAGTTTCATGGACTCCATCTCAATGACAGCTGACAACTGCAAGAAACTTTCCAAGTACATATGTACATGTGCACTTCAGCTAAACGCAAAACTCATTCATAGGGATTTTAACATTAGAGCACCCCAGGGGTAGTACCCCCAGGTGGCATACCCACCCCCCATATTTTTTATATTTTTTTTATATTTTGTCTAATTTTTTTAGATTTTCATTTAACTTGCTAAACCAAAAACCTTATCATTTCCAGGCAGGGGACACCGACACCGACACCGACATCGCCACCGACACCGACGACGACATCCTCTTTCCCCCCTCACAATATCTCCCCTTTACTTCGTAAGGCGAGATAAAAACTAAACTTGTTTCTACCATTCACGAGAAAATAGAAGGAATTGATCTTTAAAAATATGGCATGCCGTTTATTTTTTCACGGCTGTGTCAACAAGCGTATACACGCTTGGTGCATTCTACCAACGTATGCTATGCGACATTACCGAACCGTAGGCACGAGCCATGACGTTATCGCATAGCTGCAGCTGTGCAGCATTCAGATTCGTGAGCGTCTCTACGTCACTCATACGTCACGCAGTGACGTCATTTTCCTCTCCGCGTACAACACACACTCAATGGCAAAACAGAAAGCCCGTCGAAGCGGGCAGAGTTTCAAATTTCTCTGACAAGATATTCTTACATTCGTTGTATATTGCCGATCCCACTATCACCAAATATAGTGCATATGATGCCTTAGCAAACTTCGCGGCTGAATAATGCACAGAGGAGAGTTTACAAAATCCATCCATTTTGATTACATCTTTAACAAAGCGACACAAATAAGGCATATATCCACGTAATTTCCCAACAGCTGACTCAGCTGACAAAATCACTCCCCATTTGAGAGACTACAAAAACTCGTCACTGACATTGGCACGATGCCAACCGAGACGGGAGCATCGCCCCAACATCAGTGGACGAGTTTTTCAAAAAAGGGGAGAAAGGTTGTCAAAGTTTAAATATGTTTTCAACCTTTCATTGTAATCTTTGTTGATAATCAATTTGAGTAGTGCATAGAATAGAAATAATGTTTTCATAGGCATGCTAAATCGTTATTTTACGCACGGTTAGCTTCGCCCTTGCCCTAAAATATAAACTTTCCCACACTAACCGTGTGTAGAATAACAATTTAGCACGCCTATGAAAACATTATTTCTTAAAGGTCAACCCAAACGGATTTTTTTTTTGTCTAAAAATCATAGTTCATACTTCACTTTGTATGAAAAAAATATTGAAAAAATTCTAATCTGATCAGAAACACACGTAATATGAGAGCAAACTGGGCTTTTTCACACTTTCACAGCTGGGTTGATGACGTCACGCAGGGCAATTGCCTGAGAAAAAATAGCCGATAACATGGAAAGCGGGTGCAGTCAGAGCTCCGATTCAGATGTCGATTCGAGCGATATCAGCTCCTTAGATGGAAATATTTTTCGCCAAGAAGATGAAATAGACATAGAGGAGGATGATGACGGGCAAAATAACAGTTGTTTGAAGACCAACGACGGAATTCAGCCCTATCAATTTGAGCCGTACGGCTCCGATTCTGACAGTGACAACCATTCTGACAACGTGGGACTCGACGACGACAGGATTCGGAGAGGTCGTTTGTTGAATACAGATTGGTATGCAACTTGACTGGAAACCTTATTATCGTCATCTATAAGACCAAATGTCCATATATTTCAAACTGTATTGAATGTAGAACGATTCTGTGATGTAAAGAACGAGCACGTCTGTGTTGTTGTTGTTGTTGTTGTTGTTACTGGCCGAGACGGCCTTTTCGAAGGGATAAACTCCGGGATTCGGCAGAATGGACAGTAAACTGTTGATAACTCTACTGATATACGTCCGATTTGAATTCTGTTTGTTTTCCCATAATCCCCATGAAATACCAATTTCAGAATTATATAGTTTGATAAAAAACTTCGGACATTCATGGCGAAAAGTAAGCCGTGGCGAGTGAGTGTCGAAACGACGTGATGGATTGGCATTCACATTTGCTCAATTTTCGACAAATTACGTCATTTTTTTTTCTTTGATAGGCATTTAGAAGTCGGCGTATATAACACAAGGCTATTCTATGGATAACAACTTCTTTATTGCTGTGGAGCTGACGTTTCGTTGGAGATACTTTCAACTTTTTCAAAGCTAATGGTCTACATAGTACAGTTGAGGGTATTTAAAATTTAAAACTTTAAAATTACGTCAGTTAAATTGAA
The DNA here is from genome assembly GCA_036873755.1 of Hanleya hanleyi. Taxonomy (NCBI): domain Eukaryota; kingdom Metazoa; phylum Mollusca; class Polyplacophora; order Lepidopleurida; family Hanleyidae; genus Hanleya; species Hanleya hanleyi. The sequence continues at coordinate 22,225 of JAVTVY010049862.1, read as the reverse complement.
ATCGAATGATATTCCCACAATCTCAAATGTCAAAGGATTATGAAAGTATTATTATCGCTTCTGTATCTACAGCCATTCACTCCAATTGGTGTTCAGAACCAATAGGTGTTCAGAAAAAAAACATTAAAAGGCGACCGGTTTGCCCGATCACTGTACGACTTTGTCGTTGTCTGATCTACATGCACTCTCACCGTTAGGTAGACTAGACCCAGCCCCTATTTCATAATGTATTTTAAAGGGGAAACAAAAGGGAGTAACTCTGCCTATTAAGAAATAGTTGAAATAATTTTTTTTTTTTTTTTTCATTTTTATTTTTTTATTATTATTTTTTTTTTTTTATTTACTTATCAAACGTATATATATTTATGAAAGATCATTTTATTATTATTTAATAGTATATATGAAATAGAGACTCGTCCAGTCTAACTTGTAGGTGCTCAAGCAACAAATGCCACATCATGGATAGCATTCTGGGCGTTCATCGGGGACGCGAGAGCGAGCAGGGCATGTACAGCCGTCTCCCTGCCCGAGGCCTCGCTTGCAGGCAAGGTTCGTTCAGCCGATGACCGTGGTAGATTCTCCTTGTCCGATTTCTTTGCCGTCACATTCTGATTGTTCTTAGGTTTTATAGTTGGAATAGCTGTTCTCTTTAGTTTTGGTTTGTACCCGAATTCAACTGCTATGCTGTAGAGGTCCTCGAATGATGTCTTTCTGTCAAAATGTGCCGAGCAAATTATACGAGTACTGGCTCGGGCCCTCTTTCCACACCCTCGTGTTGCGTACAAATTTCGTCCAATTTGCAGCGATTTTCTCGTCTTTAGGCCACAAATGAATACTAACACCGTCATCTGTAGTAAAACTGCAACCTCCCACTACATAACGTCGCGGCATATTTAACAAATGATGCCCCGATACTCCGAAAATCTCCAGAAATCAGCAGCTACTTACGACTGTGGTATACGGCTTTAACATAGAGAATACAAGACGGCTTTCCTCCGTGACGTCACAGCTGGAATTGACAGGAGAGCGATTTTCACCTTTCAAACGGCAATATCTCGACAACCAGACGGCACAAAATTATGAAAAAAATATCATTATTTTCAGAATCGAAAGGACTATTTTTTTATATTTTTGACCTCACACCGTTTGGGTTGACCTTTAAATATACAGATAGATCCAAACAATGGACTGTACAGTAATGCATACTATGTATTAACTCATAAACATAAAGAATATTTCAACATCAGCGGGTATAATTTCAAGTCAGGACAGTAAAACAATTGCCTCTCAAGACTTGAGGTTGAAATTCTATCTGTTTTATCCTGAATGAACAGTTCTATATTGTCTAACTATCAACCAACCCACAAACAAATCAGTTTGGACAGTAAATAATGCCACCCAGATACCTGCTATGGCCAATACTTTGTCTTTCCATGTAACTCTATTTTTCAACCAATTAACTTGAAATATAGATAATGACCTTGACATTGATTTATTTTTAGAGGAAACAAGTCAGTTTGGAGAGTAAAGAAATTCCTTCTTGGAATGGACGTTGCCAACGTTGCATTTTCTCATATTCACGAACATATTATAATACAAACCGTTATCATAAGTCAGCACGCCTACATTTGCCGGGCTATGTACTAGTCAACTTTGCACATCCCTCGCCCCTCAAGCTGCCTTCGGCATCGGTCCCATCCTGATGAATAATGCACAGTCTCATAAGGGTCGATCTTTTTATTTGACCCATGAATCATGACAAAAGAAGACTTTTAGATATCTCCCTGATCAGTTGTGTAAGTTTGCTGAAGACGGGAAACAGATATTGCATCTGCATGTTAGAGAGAACTATCATATCATATAATTACGGACAAATATTTTATTCAAGTATTCTATGCAAGCTCGAGCATTTGACCTCATACATACTTGTGCGGACCCGCTCTGTTGATCTCCTTGTGGGTGCCAGAAAGTCTGTCTGCATGATTTCCTCTCTCGTCCTTCCTGAATGGATTACCAATGGTTCATCATTGCCAACACGATGGCGCTTCTGGGGATTACTTCCATCTTCTCTTTGTGTGTTTCCAGGGAACTGGCCTTCATCCATACGTTGTTCTCACTAATGCCCCGTCATCGCAACAAATCTTTGCAGAAAAGCCTTTCTGTATTTTGAAAAATATATGTTACTCTAAGTATTGTGATTTCAATGACAAATTTAGCATTCCTGAATATGTGGAATATAAATATAGCACCTAGCTTGCATTGTATATGGTCGGTGTAGTCATCACATTGCTTTATGTCATTTTGTAAAGACAAAGGGCCAATTGTGACATCGTGATATTCAGAGGTGACTTCTGGTGTGTCCACGAACTCGTGTCATTAACATTTCAAATTTTGCAACTCCTGTGCTGTTAAAAAATGGGAAAGCGGATATTCTTTTTAGGCGGACTCGCTCGATACACACTGAGTGAATATTATGTATTTTCGTGGCTAAAAGTTAGCTAGATATAATCCCAGGTTTAGTCAACAAACGGCATGGATGGAATGGAATGAGATTTTGTGCTATAAACTTTCAGAAGATCTGAGGTATCTTTAATGACATGAATGATATGAATCCCAATTTGCTAGGATTATACAAGTACAAATACATATAGGCTCAATAAATGCGTAGAAGGAACAAACAGCTGCCGCGTATATACAATAAGGAAACAAGTTTACACGCATATGTTGTGCATATTGTGAAATTGTGCTTCTGCTGTTATATGAATTAGGTCAATGGATTATGGACGCGGAAATTCTCTAATGGACAACGGCTGGGGACGCGACGTTAAACCTTAATTCTCTCTCTCTCTCCCTGTCATCAAGCTTTGGCTGGAGCTGTCCTTCACCAGACGCTTTTGTCCTTCCCCAGACGGAGACTTCCATTGTCCGTGTGGGGACGGCTACGTTAACATTTGTACTAGCTCATGTTACACGGATACTTACCAGGCTAGCACGCCTCTTAATATCTATGGCTATCGCAAACATGTAATATATACATGTAATATAAACTAACGTTCTTGCAAGCTAACGCAAGCTGATTACATTCCGTACATATTCCATTAATAGAATATAAATAAACATAATATATACCAGGGTAGCTCAAGACTATACGCTGATATTATAACATTAATAATATCATGGTATGGTATTTCTTGTCTTTAAGAACCAAGGCTCTTGTAAGCTGTTTATATTGATCAGATATTTCATGGAAGAAATACGCTATTAGAGTACACAACATCCCTATTATAATAGGAGTCCATCTCTTTAGATCTAAGGCTCTCGCAAACAGTTATCACGAAGCCATAGTAAGAACCAAGGCTCTCGCAAATTAATAATTACATTGATTTTATGCTCCCTGCTGTCAGCTAATCCATACTTAAATTACTTTGCCGGGGAAAATAAGCTAACCACATTCTTGGATGTATAAATTATACACAGTGCACCAGTATAAGATTATACGCTATTAGTACAACATGAATAGTACTGTCAGTTCGTCTCTTAAGTTCTAAGCTTCTCGCAAACTATAATAATTACACATCCAATAAGAAATGTTTTACTGTATATCAGGCATATATAGTAGAATATCAATGCTATCATGGCAGTTCTCCTCTTAAGAACTAAGGCTCTCGCCTTAGTGACGTAATGACGTCACTTAGTGACGTAATGACGTCACTGACATTCCCGTAAGAAGAAATATAACACTAAGTAAAAAATCTGTAATACGCGTGACGATATTACAAGAGCTGAGGCTCTCGCAAACACTAGTATATGCCTATACGCGATTACAGTAAAACATCAGTAGTATAATTGGAGTTCGTCTCCTAAGATCTAAGGCTCTCGCAAACTAATTACATTAAGTACATATCCCATGGGAAATAAAACACTAATAGTATATATCGAGTATATGCAGTATAACATCAATAATATCGTTTCCTCTCTAAAGAACTAAGGCTCTTGCAAATTAATTACGTCAATTACATTCTCTTTTAACACAAATAAATTTTATATAATATACACCGGGAATATGACTACGCTACTACAGTATAAGATCAATACTATAATTGCAGTTTTTCTCTTAAGCAAACTAATTACATTTGATTACATAGGTCATGAAAGAGAAATAAAAGATATACCAGTTATATGCCTATTCGTTTTACAATACAACATCAACACTGTAATTGCAGTTCGTTTCTTAAAAACTAAGGTTCCCGCAAGCTAATTATATTGATTACATATTCAATAAAGAGAAATATTCAACACTATACAATATACACCCATGCGATATTACAGTATATGCTCTTAATTCTTCTCTTAAGATTCGAGGCTCTCGCAAATTTAATATTTATAACATATTCCATCAAATGAAATAAAATATATGCCTATACGCTATTACAGTAAAAGGCCAATACTATAATTGCGGTTCTTCTTTTAGGAACAAAGGCTCTCGCAAACTAATGAAACATTAGTTGAATATTCCTTTGAAAATGGAAATAAAACAATTTATAATGTACCGGACATACGCTTACACACAATAACTCGTATATTTACTATTTGGAGACATCTTAGTGATCGAGAATAGATCTCGGTTGTCTCTGGTCTAAAGATACACAGTAGGCTATACTAGAAACTAACTCACGCATGCGATGGCAAGGAGAAAGTATGACCTTCCTCAGACGCCTAGTTTGTAACTCATTTAGTGTGTTTGGAGACATCTCAATGGACAGTAAATGAAAAGTTATCGTATTTCAATCGTTTTCTTGCTTGTTCCATGTCTAAAGCTACACAGCAAGTCCATACAAGTGACTAACTCACGTCATGGAGAAAGCATGTCCGTTCCCAGACGCTGTAACTGATACTTTAGATCTTTGGAGATATATTACTGGAGAGAAAATGCTAGTTGATGTGATAGTTATAACATGTCAAGTGATCATAATACAGATTTGTTTTCTTCAAGGGCGGAGGAATTAATATAACACAAATGTCTCCATTGAATGAATGTGATTGATTTCAACTTGTGAATGTATATATTTCTAATCATAACAAGAAATTCTTGAATTTTTGAACAATTTGTACTAGTATACTAGTGAGAAACCTTCTCCATGTTCTCTTTCGTCGACTTTATGACAAAAGAGATCATTACAATTTCGACATCGTAAACTATCCCTTTCTAGATAGCAAATTCTAGTGGGACCCGCATATGGTGTATACACTTATCTCGCATCGTAGTATTTGCTAGATCCTGTGTTAAATGTGACGATTTTAATGAACGTCACAAAACATTGTCGCGGAAACTTATAAAACAGGGCTAAACTACCACGCGCCTTCAGATTTGGCGATACTTATCTCGTGCTGATAGCAAAATACGAGCATAGTGAGCAAGATATATCGCGTTACCTTTCGTAACTTGTCTCTAATCCTGCTTAATCCCCGGGTCTTGGGGTCGTATGAACCCATGTACTTCAATATCCTCATTGTGTCCATGTGAACAGTCACAAGCAAAACCTGACTGATATGCATCATTTTCTACATGAATCTTCACAGCGAATATCATATAGATTAAGAATACTGATCAGCGATACGCATTTCATATTTTTGTAACATCCTGATGTCTTGCCGGCATTATTGAAAACTGTTGAACTGTCTCTTGCAGAAAACTAGCCTATATTTATGTATACTATTATTGTTTTTTTCTAATTTGCTGATAATGCTGTTTTTCGAAATATGGAATAGGTCTTTGGATTATGGACGCGGATATTCATTAAGGGACGGGGGCAGAATAATGAATGACGGACCAGATGCTTCTAATTTATTTTTTGTTTAAGCTATAACGGTACGGTGCCCCATGAAATTGGCGACACCTATGTATAGCGTTCACCTCCTGTTAGTTTGAACTTGCTCTAACCCCTGCCCGACGTTAATATATTATATATTGTCTTTGGCTGGGCCAAGCGGTCCCAGCCAAAGACAAAGATAGTATAAACAATATGTCGTCGTTGGCCAGGGGTTAAGGAAACAGACTAAATTCCTGCGTGTAATTTTATGTCTAGTTTAAGGATTCCTGCTCGCTCATCAGCCAAGCCCCATGCGCTAGTAATTTGGTACCCATATCCCTCACATAATACTGCTCAATTGTAATCGAGGAAGCATGCCCTTCTCCAGATGCTTAGTTTGTAACATATACTTTAGGTGTTTAGACATATACAGCTTGAGGGTAAATGCTAGATCATCTTATGTGAATCGTTCCATCTGTTGTTCCAAGCCTCTAGATACAAAATGAACCTATACAATTCAGTAACTCACATATGCGACGACGCGGAGATAACATGTCCTTCCCCAGACGCTTAGTTTTAGCTTATGTTGTAGGTGTTTGGACATATTTTGCTGGACAGTAAAGGCTTGGTGATCTTACGTGAATCGTGATGTTGGTTGTTCCAAGCCTCTGGATGCACAGTAAATGTACACCAGTCACTAACTCACGCACGACGCGACAGGAAGAAAACATGTCCTTCTCCAGACGCCTAGTTTGTAACTTCTAGTTTAGGTGTTTGGAGATATATTGCTGGGGAGGAAATGCTGAGTTATCTGATGTGAATCGTTCCCTTCGATGTTCCAAGCCTCTAGATATAAAATGCACCTATACAAGTCACCAGCTCACTTGTGAGACGACACGGAGGAAGAATGCCCTTCCCCAGACGCCTAGTTTGTAACTTATATTTTAGGCGTTTGGAGATATATTGCTTGAGAGTAAATGATCGGTGGTCTTATGTGAATCGTTCTATTTGTTGTTCCGAGCCTCTAGATACACAATTAATCTATACAAGTTAGTAACTCGCGTATGAGACGACACGGAGAACACATGTCCTTCCCCAGACGCCTTGTTTGTAACTTCTAGTTTAGGTGTTTGGAGATACATTGCTGGGGGGTAAATACTAGGTGATCTTATGTGAATCGTTCTGTTGGTTGTTCCAATACTCTTAGATACAAAATAACTCTATACAAGTTAGTAACTCTTGTATGAAACGAAACGGAGAAGGCATGTCCTTCCCCAGACGCCTAGTTTGTAACTCACGGTTAAGGTGTTTGGAGATATATTGCTGGAGAGGAAATGATAGTTGATCATATGAAAATCGTTTCCTCGGTTGTTTCAAGCCCCTAGATACGCAATAGGTATATACAAGTCACTATCTCACTTATGAGACGACAAGGAGAAAGCATGTCCTCCCCCAGACGCTTAGTTTTTACCTTATATTTTAGGTGTTTGGACATATTTTGCTAGACATTTAAGGCTTGGTGATCTTACGTGAATCGTTTTGTTGGTTGTTCCAAGCCTCTAGATACACAATAGGTCTGTACAAGTCACTAACTCACTTATGAGACGACAAGGAGAAAGCATGTCCTTCCCCAGACGCTTAGTTTTTAGCTTATACTTTAGGTGTTTGGACATATTTAGCTGGACAGTAAAGTCTTGGTGATCTCACGTGAATCGTTTTGTTGGTTGTTCCAAGCCTCTAGATACACAATAGGTGTATACAAGTCACTAACTCACTTATGAGACGACAAGGAGAAAGCATGTCCTTCCCCAGACGCCTAGTTTGTAACTTATAATTTAGGTGCTTGGATACTGCTGCATATTAAATGTCAATGGGTCTTATGTAAATCCTTCTCTCAGTTGTTCCAAGCCTTTAAATACACAATTATTCTAAGTTCCTAACTCACGTGTGACACGACACGGAGAAAGCATGCCCTTTTGCAGACGCCTAGTGTTTAACTCATGTTTAAGATGTTTAGACATATATTGCTTGAGAGTAAATGCTAGACGATCTTATGTGAGTCGTTCCTTTGGTTGTTTCAAGCCCCTAGATACGAAATGAACCTATACAAGCCACCCACGTATGCGACAACGTGAAGATAGCATGTCCTTCCCCAGACGCTTAGTTTTCTGCTTATATCTTAGGTGTTTGGGGACTAAAATTCCTGGGGAGTATGGCTCCTGGGGATTACCATTCATTGGGACTATACTTCCTGTGGACTCCTTGGGACTATAATACCGGGGACTTTCATTAATGGACATTATCATACCTTGCGGGTGTCATTCCGGGGGACTATTGTTCCTGGAAACCATAATTCCAGGGGACTGTCATCCGGGAACTATCATTCCTAGGTACGGTCATTCCTGAGCTACCATTCTTGGGAACTGTCATTCCTGGGGACCATTATTCCTGGGGACTATAATTCCTGGGGATTTTCATTCCTGGAGACTGCCATACCCGAAGACTGTCAAACCTGAAGACTGTTATTTCTTGGGGCTATTATTCCTGGGGACTACCAAGAAGACTACAATTAATCGTGAGGACTTATTTCTGGGGCTACCATTCGTGGGGACTGTAATTCCTGGGGAGTGTCATTCTTGCAGACTATCATTTCTTAGGACTGTCATTAATGTGGCTGTCAATCCCGGGGACTGTCTTCCCTGGGGTCACCATTCCTGGGAAATGTCACTCTGGAAACTGTCAATGAGACTGTCATTTCCTGGGGACTGTCAACCGTGGGGACTGCCTTCCCTGGGGACTATCATACAAGGGGACTATAAGTTCTTGGGTCTATAATTACTGGGGATCGTCACTCCTGGGGCTGCCATTCCTGGAGACTATGATTTATGTGATTATCATACCTGGGGACTGTCATTCCTGGGAAATATTAATCCTGGGAACTACCATTCCTGGGAACTGTCATTCCTGGTTACTACGACTCCTGAGGATTATCATTCCTGGGGACTATAAGTCCTGTGGTCTCTCATTTCTGGGAACTGTCGTTCCAGGGGCTACCATTCCTGGGGACTGTTATTTCTGAGGCTACCATTCTTGGGGATGGCATTCCTGGGGACTATATTCCTAGAGACTATAATTCCAGGGACCGTCATTCCTGGGGAGTATGAAATCTGGGGGCTATCATTTCTGAGGACTGTCATTCCTGATGCTCCATTACCGGGGACAGTAAGCCCTGGAAACTATCATTCTAGGGAATGTCATTCCTGGGAGTTATCATTCATGGGGACTGCCATCCCCGTGGACCCTAGGGCATTGTCATTACTGGGGACTATCATACCTGGCGGCTGTCATTCCTGGGGACTATTTTTCCTGGGGACTACAGAGCCCAAAAAGGTGTTAGAGCCATCACCCTTTTCCACCATTACCTTAAAAGGGTCATGGCTGTTACCTTAAAAGGATAATGGCTAACACCCTAAAAGGGTGATCAGCATTGAGTGCAAATGTTTAAGTCATCGCCCTAAAAGGGTAATGGCTATCACCCTAAAACGATGACGACCTGGGCCATCGCCGTAAAAGGGTGACGACATTGGCCATCACCCTTTTTCATCGCCTTTAAAGGGTGATGAACAGGCAATATCACCATAAAAAGGTAATGGGCCATCACACTTTTTCTGGCTGTGTATAATTCCATGAGACCATTCCAGGGGACTGTCATTCTTGTGGCTACCATCCTGGGTCTACCATTCTTGGAGACTTTCATTCTTGAGGGATTTTATTCCTAGGGACTATAATTCCAGCGGACTGCCATTCCTTGGGACTCTCATTCCTGGGTAGTATCATTCCTGTGCATTATGATTACCGTTTCCTGGAGACTACGATTCGGGTGGACTTTGACTCCTTGGGATTGTCATACAGCGGTCTATAATTCCTGGGGACTGCCAATCATAGGGACTGTCTTCCCTGGGTCTACCACTCCTGGGAAATGCCATCCCAGGGGACTATCATTACTGGGGAATGTCGTTCTTGGGAGCTATGATTCCTGGGGGCTGTCATTCTTTGTGCTTCCTTTCCTGGAGACTGTCAGTCCTGGGAAGTATCATTCCTGGGGACTGTCAACCCGAAGGACTGTGATTCTTGGGGCTACCATTCCTAAGAACTGTCATTCCTCAGGACTATCAAGCCTAGGAAGTATCATCCATAAGGACTATCATTACTGGGGACTGTAATTCCTGAAGACTGCCATTCCTGGAGCTACCATTATTGGGGAATGTCAGTCCTGGGAACTACCATTTCTGAGGACTGTCATTCCTCGGAACTACGACTCCTGGGGATTATCATTCCTGGGGATTATAATTTCTGGAGACTGGCATTCCAGGGGCTACCATTCCTGGGGACTGTCAATCTTGTGGACTCCTGGGGACTATAATTGCAGGAGGCTGTCTTTCTTGGGGACTGTTATTCTTGCGGTTATCAATCCCGGGTTTACCATCCTTGTGGTTTGTCATTCCTGGGGCTACCTTTCTTGGGGACTGTCATATTGGGGTCTATAATTCCTGGATATTATAATTCCAAGGGAATGTCATTCAGGGGGACTATCATACCTGAGGATTGTCATTTCTGGGGGACTATTATTCCTGGGGGCTATAATTCCAGACCACTTTCTTTCCTGGGGACTATCATTCCTGAGAACTGTCAATACTGGGGCTGCCCTTCTTGGGGACTGCCATTCCTGGAGACACCATTCTTGGGGACAGTCCTTCTCAGGGGCTATTATTCCACGAGACTTTCATGAGGACTATAATTCCAGGTGACTGTCTTTCCCGCATGGGTACTATCGTTCTTGAGGACTGTTATTCCTGGTGCTAAAATTCATGGGTACTGTGAATCCTGGGGACTGTCAATCCTGGGACTATCATTCCTGGGGATTATCAATACTGGGGACCGTCATTCTCGAGGAATGTCATTCCTGGGGCTACCATTCATGTGGACTGTCTATACTGGGGACTATAATGCCTGGAGACTACAATTACTGGGGACTGTCATTCTTGAGGACTGTCATTCTTGAGGACTGTCATTCTTGCTACTTCCATCCTTGGGGGCTGTCAGTTCTGGGAACTATCATTCCCAGGGACAGTCAACCCTGGGGACTGTCATTCATGGGGCTACCATTCTTGAGGACTCTCATTCCTGGGCACTATAAAACCTGGATTATGATTCCTGGGGCTATAAGTCCTGTGGTATCATTTTTGGGGACTGTCATTCAGGGCCTACCATTCCCGGGGCTGTTAGTATTGGGGCTACCATTCTTGGGGACTGTCATTCTTGGGGACTGTCATTCTTGGAGACAGTTTTGCTACAGACTATAATTCCAGGGGACGGTCATTCCTGGGGACTATGAATACTGTGGGCTATCATTTCTGGGGACTGTCATTCCTGGTGCTCCATTACCGGGGACAGCTAGTCCTGTGAACTACCATTCCTGAGAGTTATCATTTCTGGGAAGCTGTAATCCCCGTGGGCACCTGAGGACTATAATTCCAGGGAATTGTTATTAGTGGGGACTATGATTCCTGGCGGCTGTCATTCCTGGGGACTATAATTCCAGGAGACTGTCATTCCTGGGGACTGTCATACCCGAGGATGGTTATTCCTGAGGATTATCATTTCTGGGGACTATAATATCTGGAGACTGTCATTCCGGGGGCTAGCATTCCGGGGGACTGTCACTCCTGGGGAATCGTGGGGACTATAATTCTAGGGGACTCTCATTCGTGGGGACTATCATACCTAAGTGCTGTCATTACTGGAGACTATTATTCCCGGGGACTATCCATAAGACTGTCTTTCCTGGGGACTATCAGTCCTGAGAACTATCAATCTTGGGTCTACCATTCCTGGGGACTGTCACTCCTGGGGCTACCATTCTTGGTGACTGTCATTCTTGGGGGATTTTCTTCCTGGGGACTATAATTCCAGTGGACTGTCATTGCTGAAGCTAGAATTACTGGGGAATGTCCGTCCTGGGAACTACCACTCCTGAGGACTGTCATTCCTGGGCGCTATGCTCCTGAGGATTATGAGTCCTGTTGTCTCTTTTCTGGGGACTGTCATTCCAGAGGCTACCATTCCTGAGGACTGTTATTCCTGGGACTACCATTCTTGGGTACTGTCTTTCTTAGCGACTATATATTCATAGAGACAATAATTCCAGGGGACCACCATTCCTGGGGACTATGAATACTGGGGGCTATCATTTCTGATGACTGTCATTCCTGGTGCTCCATTACCGGGGACAGTAAGTCCTGGGAACTACCATTCCTAGGGGATGTCATTGCTGCGGGTTATCATTCCTGGGGACTGTAATCCCTGTGGACTCCTGAGCGCTATAATTCCAAGGGACTGTCATTACTGGAGACTATTATTCCTGGGCTCTATCCATGAGACTGTCTTTCCTTGGGATTATCAGTCCTGGTAACTGTCAATTCTGGATCTACCATTCCTGGGGCTACCATTCTTGGTGACTGTCATTCTTGATGACTGTCATTCTTGGACGATTTTATTCATGGGGACTATAATTCCAGTGGAACGTCATTCCTGGGGACTGTCATTCCTTAATTATCATTCCTGGGGATTATGGTCACAGTTTCCTGGAGACTATGATTCCTGTGGACTTTGATTCCTGGGGATTGTCATTCCAGCGGACTATCATTCCTGATGACTGACATTTCTGGGGACTGTCAATGATGGGACTATTATTCCTGGGGCCTAAAATTCGAAGAACCTGTCATTCCCGAGGAATATCTTTCCTGAGGATTATGAATTCTGGGGACTGTCATTCCTGGGGCTAACATTCATGTGGACTGTCATTCCTGGGGGTTGCCAATACTGGCGACTATCGTCCTTGAGGTCTATCATTACCGATTGACTGATTCCTGTGGACTATGATTCCTGGGGATTGTCATTCCTGGGACTGTCATTCCCGCGGACTGTCATTCCTGGGGACTGTCATTCCTAGGGTGTAATTCATGTGGACTATGATTTATGGGATGGACCTACCGGAATATTGAAACAAGGCTCATTACCTGGGACTATCATTCCTGAGGGCTATAATTCCATGAGTCTGTCATTCTCCAGGACTGTCATCTCTTGGATGGTGGAATATTGAAGACTTGCATTTTATTCACGAGAGAACTGTTATGTCCAAAATCCGCATTCGTATTTGAACAAATACAACATTTTAACACAGCCGTCCCCAGACGGACACACGATAGTCTCCGTCTCACGGTGGACAAAAAGCGTCTGGCGAAGGACAGCTCCATCCTAAGCCCTATCCTTTTTCCTGAGACAGGCGCCATTTTCAACTGCTCCGGGGGCGTGGTTTGACCTAGATCGCTCGCCAGAGATCGCTACGTATTCGCTTGACCTTAAAGTTCTAGCCAATCAAACAATAACATAGATTTTCAGTCCTGTTTGACAAACTGAATGACAGCGAAATCGACGATCACGTGCCATATTAGCGCCACGGTTTCTAGGTCAAACCACGTTGAAAATGGCGCCTGTCTCAGGAAAAAGGGCGAGTGGACGACTTTGAAAAGATCGATAAAAACTCGAGCTGAGAACGGGATATGATCGGAACAACTGTTCGTGAGCACTAACTAATATATTAGGAAGACTTGGGTGAATTTTTGGTGGCAAAATTTCTTTATTAGTGGTTATTCGGCCGTTTTGCTGGACTCCTGTTTCGTTCCTTCTCTCTTTCTCTATATATTATCAGAGGCCTGCAGCATTGTCACAATTTTAATCTACTCGTCGTCTTTCGATGCACAGATCTAAGGAACGATAGCAGGCTGTTCACAGAGTGTCCTCCTCCTTTTGTTATCTCGGCTATGGAAGCCAACTTTAAAGCTGAGGGTATTCTAAAACACATGTTTGTTCAATTTAACCAGCAGATTGCGTATGAAAGTGTGGAATACAAGCAGTTACTTCAATCCGCCATACTCTTTGTTGGGGATGCTGCACGGTCAAAAGACAGATGTTCAGATGTCATGGATTTGTTAAGTTGTCTACAAACTGGTGGCCATCTCGGTATTCATAAGTTCGATACCTTGCGGAACATCTTAGCTGGCGCATATCTACCAAAATATATTAAAGAAATTGTGGATCCGACTGAAACAAAAATAAAGAAACTTATAGGGAATCACATGAAAGAAGACCACAGAGGACCATCAAGTGATCCACTGCACACATCAGAGTACGGTAAGGACACTATAAGAGTGCATGTATGTCGATATTTCGAGCTAGTCTATTTACTTTGGTCGTTTTGCTGGACTCCTGTTTCGTTCCTTCTCTTGTTCGCTCTTGAAAATGTTGTACCTCGACGGAAGATGACATTTCTGCCCATACATATCCTGATATTTCAGAGGTCTCATAAATTTACTAGCATATCCGCGAATTTCAGGATATAAAAATGCATTTGATCAGGAAAATAATACATAGAAATTACCAGTTGACTGTACACCAAAGTCAAACGGTCGTCTAATTAGCTAAAAACGCTGAATTGAACTATTAAGGGACAATGAGTTTTAAGGCCCATTCTCACGGTATGATTTGTAGTAACAAATTGTAGCATACAACTCAGTTGCGTCGTGAGAACACTCGTGCGATTTTAGTCGCATGCTTAAAGTCGTATGAAATAGGACAGATCCTATTTCATACGATTAGTTGCATGCTACATATCGGGAAATTCCCCCGCCGAGTTGTTACTACAAATCGCATGGTGAGAATGCAGAGTTAGATACAGGGTCTCACGGTGTCCTTAAAAAGGACACAACTATAAAATCAAATGACCATTTTTCCACAAAATCAAATGACTTTATTTTAGAAAACTCATAGATTAAAGTGAATATCAGGGGCAAAAGGCACAGTAGTTTGTGTAAAACACTCAAAGAACGCAAACTGACAATGTTTTGGCATGTTCAACACCATTTGAGTGATATTAGCCATTTTGCAAAATTACAGTTTTTTCAAATAACGACAAAGCTATTTTCCAACAAGGACTTTGGCGAAAATCCTGCATCTAAGCCTGGAATGGGCCTTTATTGTTTTTACCCCTCGGCAATTTTGGCCTGGGGTATTGTCATGTACGTCCGTCCGTTACAGCATTATAGTTAAAGGATACAATCACTCGCCTCAAAACACAAGCCCTGATAGGTATTAGCTCCTCAGAGAGCTTGTCATAAGAGACGACTAACTGGGGCACCCATAGAGATCCTGGGAGTGAAAAAGAATAGGACCCAACCTGTGGGGTGTCGGGTGTTAAAAGGAATATGACCCTTCCTGTGTGGTTTCCGGGTGTGAAAAGGAATAGGAGCCAAACATCGTGATATGACTGAAATAGGGTTAAATGCGACGTTAAATCATATACACTCACTCACTCACCTCAAGATCTCTCTTGGGCTTGTTTTTAACGGTGATCCGCACAACTCCGACAGTAACTTTTGAAAACCTGAACAGATTCTTTTCAAATTTTGTATGTGGTTAAATTTCCACAGAATCTCACTCTAAATTACTTTCCATGCTGGGTACTGAATATTAAGGTTCCAAGCCAAATCAGTAGTTTCATTGTCGGTGGACTTTTCATTACCCCTCGGGCAGATTCTGCCCGAGCGGTATTGTCGTTGCCTCCGTCTGTCCGTCCAGGCGTCCGTCCGTCTGTCCATCATATCATGTTGTAAACACATTATCTCAAAAAGTCCTTCACTTACAACAATGAAACTTCATACAGTTGTTTAATACAGCCAGTACCAGAAGCCTATTGAAAGTCGGTGCCATTGGAAGGGCTTTTTTAGGAGTTATGCCCCTTTATACATGTCTGTCCATCATAACATTGTAAACACATTATCTCAAAAAGTCCTTCACTCACAACAATGAAACTTCATACAGTTGATTAATGCAGCTAGTACCAGAAGCCTATTCAAAGTCGGTGTAATCGGATGTGTTTTTTTCATTAAAATTTTCTCTGAACCACCAAATTAGTTAATGCAGGCCTTCAAGTGCCTCCTATATATATTTCCTATATTTTCCTATATTTTTGAGTCATTCCTATATTTTTCTATATTTTGCTCAAAACCTCCTATATTTCCTATATTTTGACTTTTTCTCATGAAACTTTCATCACTGCTCTTTAATGAGTCAAACTGACACGAGGAAATACATTTCAGTAAAAAAATTTATTACAGAGTAAACTGAAAATAACGCATGGTATTCTATGGTGGTCTGTTGCAATCATATCTAGGTCCTTGCAGTGACTTCACACTGCCTTGATACATATATTTCAAACTTTGTATGCACTTTTCAATTTGAACATGTCGTTTCACCAAAATCGGGGGAATTAAATGCAAGATTCAAATAGACTTATGAGTTACCATCTCCCAGATTTTGGTGAAACATTCACATTGGAACAGTGAGTTTGTGTTGAAACTCAAAGTATATATCTTAAGCTTGATTCAAGCATTGGAAAGTGCATGCAAAGTTTGCAATTTTTGTATTTAGGCCGTGTGACGTGACTTAGATATGATTGCAACAGACAACCATAGAATACCATGCTTTATTTGCAGTAATAAAATCGTGAAAAATTACAATAAATATTTTCCCACCCTGTTTGCAATGATCTTTCATTTGATGGAAACTTTACTTGAGGGTTTACGATCACTTTAAACACCAGAAAACTACCAAGTTGGAACATACAATGTAGCACAGACCTGTTTTACACTCCTTTGTTTCCTATATTTTGTTTAGAAAATTCCTATATTTCGCCTATATTTTTGCAAATTTCCTCCTATATTTTCACTGTGAGCCACTTGAAGGCCTGTTAATGGAATTAACGATATTAAATTATTGTACTTTGTACATTTTTTCTTGTTATGACTGACAAAGGTAAATAAAGCATTATACATAAAACAACACTATACACATAACCCAATTTTGTGAAATAGGGAAAACTATGTATTTATGCAGATTACACTCAAACGTCAAAGCCATAAAATGCACGCAGATATCGGCAGCCTTCCGAAGTCCACGAGTTCATTTTAATTGTTATATATTAACTGGTTGTATAAATAGAGGTTCTTGACATTAGCTTAAAATTATCGGACGATTGTGGGCGCTTCGGGAGAGCCTTCGGGATCTGTCGTTTTATTTCTGTCTTCCGATTTTGTTCTTCTAAGACAGAATATGAAGTCTACATCTAGAAAATCAAGACAGACTACTTGCTAACAATTATGTATGGCTTTTATCAGGTTTCATTCATGGTAAATTTGAAAATATCGATTTTAGACAATCATGGTACCTCACTGTACCTATAGACAGATCGTAGCCGGCCGCAGCGAACCAGTTAATTTACACCAATTTAACCATGACTGATACATGTAGTCTCTTTTGAATTAATTCCTATGCTGTTCATTGCAACACTCCTCATATATCAGGGCGTATAGCGATCAACAATCACATGGCCCGTGATCTGATTCTTTTACGACGACATGTTCAAAATTCTGAACTTTCATTTAGCAAAGAGGAGATTAATCACAATCACATGGCCCGTGATCTGATTCTTTTACGACGACATGTTCAAAATTCTGAACTTTCATTTAGCAAAATACGAAAACGCGATGCGTGTTTTCGCGTCGCCTTTTAGCATTTTCGCGTTACTATTACCTGTACGAAAATGCGAAAACACGAGATGGCCGCAACCGGCTTCCATAATCAATGTTATTGGGCATATGTCTTGACGCAGTTCTTATATTCCCATCATGGGGTTTCATAATATCCTATAGTCTGGGAGCCAAATTGAAAAAAGGCCTTATTTTAGAAATTTGTTCACCCCATCGGCAAGATAATTTTCATCTATAACATGAATTTTTATGACCATTGCGGGTATCAACCTGGGTGGATGTAGACTTCCAAAGTGATGCAGATTTTTTTTATTGCTGCCGAAATGCCACTCTATAGATGTTCGTTTGTTCCACCGAAAAAGGGGGTAGATGACTTTAAACAACTCATTCCTTCTTATTTGTAGCCCAATCGGTCTGAGCTACAGTACAAATTACTCATCAATAATGGCAGAGTTATATAATATCATTATTTGTTTATGTAATCCAACCGTGTGACGTCAGGTGGGGACCATATCCAAATGTCACCTGAAAAAAATACTCAAAAGGGGGTATATGTATCCGAATTGTTATATATCTCTCAACACTGATCCCATCTATATAAACATCATTATTTATTGTTCAGTGTTGCGTAACGCAGGTTTCTAATACCTAAAGTCGTAGTTGTATTGGAATCCTATGGTACAATTGGGGGTAAAACTGTTATTTGAACAACAAAAAAATCATCCAACTGAAAAAGGGGGCATGTGTGAATAAATTGACATATCTTTCTTATTAATAACCGTAAGTGTCTGAACTTTATTATATTGTATTTATTATATATGCCAGAGTTATATACAATCAGGATTTGGTTTTGTATCTCAATGTAGGACATCATTCACGGGCCGTATCCAAATATCAACTTGAAAAAAGTATTCATTTTCAGAGAAGGGGGTTCGTGTACTTCAATGGCCGGAATTCACTTATGAAATAATCCAATCTTTCTAAACATTATCATATACAGTTCAGCATTTTGCGTAGTGTTTATTACTATCACAGGTGTTTTTGTATCCCAGTTGTATGATGTTACTTGAAGGTAATATTTACATGTCAATTGAACAAAAATGAACACTCTGAAAGACGGGTGTATATGTAATTAAAGATCTATATCCCCCTTAAATATTGTCTAATTTGTCTAAAATTCCTTTCCGACCACTCCGCACTGTTGACAGAGTAACGTAGTATCAACATTTGTTGTTGTTATTTTTTCAATTTAACCGATGACAACAAATAGGGGCCATATCAGAATTACTGATAGAAATAAAATGCTCCCTCCCATCAAGACGATGTGGATATAATTACATTCTGATGATTATTGATTAACCAATATTCAGAATTGGTCAGTATGAGTAAAAGTAAAAGTGCTCTTGTATATTAACCGTATGATATCACATGGTCTGTATTTAATTTACAAATGAACACAAATAAATAGGTAGTATGTTGTTACGGGAGATTGCATGGTGCCAGGGAATATTCAGTCCAGTTTCACAATTCAAGTCTACCACGTCAGAAGATTAATAGCAGGTAGGATTGAGTGAACATGGGTGGTGAAGACAATCATCGCCGAGCTGGTGAGCTAATTTTTAGGTTGGCGACCTGAAGTACCTTCCCAGACTGATCACGTGGCTAATACGTTGAAAAGAACTTTGCTAATCACAGAAGAACAAATTGATACGATATAAATCGCTCATGCGTGATAGATCATTAGCTTTAGTACAGAGTGGTTTATCTGCTGGAGTTACCCAATTATAGTAGTTGGAAATCCCCTTAGAACAGCAGTAATAACCGCAAAGCAACTGCTTATTTAAAATATATGTATTTTTCCAAAAAGCGAACATCAAACTCTCTCTACAGCACATCATGCCGGAAACTTTTTATCCTGGTTTATTTTGAACACATTTCTACTATACTTCGTGCAAAAGATCCGGGAGTACACGTCTAAGGCCAGACACACGGATCACGCTTACCATGGAGCGTTTCGCGGAACTGAAATACACATCTAACTCTCTACCACCGTTTTAGCTTGACCCGTCCCCAGCGTAACAGCCTTTCGCTGATTTCAAGAAGAAGAAAAAAACATACTAGAAGCATAATTCACATCATTCATACTTTTTAGGAAATAATCGACCTATTCTTTTAACTCTTCATACGTTCATAGCTCGATATTGAGCACCCAATCAGCTACGTTAGTAGAATGTAATAGGGGGGTTCGAGAACAGGGAAGTCGGGGAAGCCGATGACGTCGTGACGTCATAAATAGATCGAAGTCGTGCGGTGTTCGTCTATCCATAGTGTCATGACCATAGCCCAAAGGGGTTGTAGGTCAATGTCTGTTCACTGGACCGCGACAATAGCCCGAGATGTTTGCGGTGTTTTATGTCCGCTCAGCGGGCCGTGTCTATAGCTTTTTTGCGGTGTTCGCGGTTATGGTCTATTTATGGAGCCATACTTATAGCCCGAAGGTGCGGTGTTCATCGTCTATATATAAACCTATAACCCGGAGGTGCGGTGTTGTAGTTCAACGTGTTCGCCGAACCGTGACTATAGCGTGAGAAGTGCTACGGTGTTCCATATCTGTTCAGCGGTCCGTGTCTATAGTTAGCGGTGGAGTGTGACTACTGAAAGCAGGAGGCTATTTTGCGCGGTGATGACTATATACTTGCATTAAGTAGGTCATCATATCGTAAATACATCGAAGTCGTATTGATTCCTATGTTGATACTGCTGTATTATGCTACATATATCCCGTAAATTCCTTAGGTATGCCCCAACGGCCTCCAAATTTTGTTTCGGAGTATAAAAAAATGTCGATTTTTTTTGTTTGGACTGCCGATTTTCGTTGAATTTTCTATAAAATACCCATGGCGATATCTCGGGAACTAAGACGGATAAAGACTCGCGGCTAGATGCACAATAAAGGCTCTATACAATTTTATCGCCCGACGGTAACTTTCACCGCAATAAGACCATAATCGGTGTCACGTGATTTGGCCATTTCTCGAGAAATAAGCGACATACGCGCACGCTGTTTACGGCGTTGTTTTCCTGGTGTCGAGGTCTACCGTAAAGCTCCTATTCTAATTTATCGTATCTCTATAACTTTCGCAACTATTCGGCGTCGAAAATTATTTCTTTGTAACTTACCACGAATAGGTCCCTACAGCGTCATACCTTTTACCCGTGGACACGTGTGATTGATCACTTTTCGCGGTGTTCACGAGTGCCTATCGAACCATATGAAAATATTTTATTTTAGAAACAATATTATAGTAGTAGAAGGAGGAGGGGAGGAGGATGTGTATGTGTGTGTATGTGTGTGTGTGCGTGTGGTGGAGTGTGTGTGTATGTGTGGTGGAGGAGGAGGAGGATGTGTGTGTGTGGTGGCGGTGGAGGAGGGTGTGTGTGTGTGTGTGTGTGTGTGTTGGTGTGTGGTGAAGTGTGTATGTGTGTGTGGAGGAGGAGGAGGATGTATGTGTGTGTGTGTGTGGTGGTTGAGGAGGAGGAATTATATGACTAGTATGAAATAGAGGCAAAGCAATAAGAAGATTGCCAAATAATAGCTTTATTCATCAACTCATAGCACTGCTTTACAAATAAAGAGAGAAAACTGCTTATATGAAATACATCTCCTTTGTTGTGGGTATCATTTCGACATCTAGCCTTCCATTCAATGTTTATCTGCAAATATTCCTACTGTGGGCTTTATTCGATGTCCTCGCTCTCACCGTTATAAATCAACTTATCGAATAAGCATTTTCGCATCTTAATCGTCTGTCTCAGTGCTTCCTCGTAGTCTATGTCGTGTATCGTTTGCAGACGCCTCGTTTTCAAAATCTCGTTATGAATATTATCAGTTTGTAGCCTTCGTATGTTCACGAGCAGATTGTAGTATTTTTGACGTAAAGTCTTCATCATAGTTGGAATATAATCATCCATAGCATTTGCACCAGACTCATCCTCGTCGTTACCTTGGCTTGTATATCGCTGTTTTCTCTTGTCAATCTCAACCTTACAATCTCTTGCGATAGGTTTACCAAACATGTTTTTCCACACGTTATATTTGACCTGTTTCCGCAAGTGGGTAGGTTGATCTATTTCCCCAGGATGGATGAGTTCGTCATCTGAGGGGCATTTTCTCTTTCGTCGTTCCATTTCATTCCCGCTCCTATGGATCATCTGCCTTTCAGCCATTCCACACTAAGTGCACATCAAGCTCATTTTTGCAAATGTATCATCCAGGCTGTCATTCTACATTGTTAGAGTCACCAATATTCCAAGTTTAAAAATATATAAAGCATTTGGGTGTTGGGCATCAAGTACTCTTGTTTCGGTCCCCCGGGGAAGTAGGCGTGACTGAGTACAGGCTCCGGGCATCAGTGCCTATCTACTGCAACACAGTGAAAATTTCCAATGATTTCTAGGTCAGACAGCGGACTCCTGTTGTGTGATGTAGGTTAGTAGAAGCAGTGTTACTGCAGCCACAGAACAGACCAGATATTTATTGTGATTTCAATCTCTGATGTTTGTAATTCTCCTTATTATTTGGTGTCACGCGAGTCACGAATCTAAGTATTTTATTTCTTACCCACCAGTAAACAGAAGTTGGAACTTTTAACCATATATCAAAGACGTCTACTGCAGTATATGTCTAAGATTCCAGCAAAGAAAATTTCCTTCGCAAGTTTGAATTAATGCAGTATGTTCCCTAACTTT
>JAVTVY010049861.1:0-23787 GCA_036873755.1 Hanleya hanleyi | reverse complement strand
GGGTGCACAATTAGTACCCATTGGAATACCTATATGCTGCTGATATATTGTGTTGCCAAATTTCATAGATATTTTTAATGAGAAATTCAAGCAACTCTATAAACAAAGAAACATCCCATGAATGATATCTCTTGTATGTAGTAGAGCTAAAGAATGCTTTATGGCTTCCGACATTAATATATCTACGATCAGTTTTCTGGAAC
The DNA here is from genome assembly GCA_036873755.1 of Hanleya hanleyi. NCBI lineage: Eukaryota > Metazoa > Mollusca > Polyplacophora > Lepidopleurida > Hanleyidae > Hanleya > Hanleya hanleyi. The sequence goes on along the minus strand of JAVTVY010049861.1, from coordinate 23,584 downwards.
ACAGATACTATTAATGAATTTAGACGGTCAATAAGGTCCTGATGAGGGATTGTGGTATAGAGGGTCGAGAAATCCCATGTGGATACATGTCTGTACGGTATGTGACCTTTAGCATCAAGTTCTTCTGTAAGACATTTTGAGTTTTTCAATATCCACATACATTCAACGCCAGAGTTTTAGAATTAGTGGCGCAATACCTTTCCCAAAATGCTGAAGGGCCCTCGTCAACAGGGTTGAAAGAAGCTTGGTGGTGCAGCTTCTAGAGCCAGCTATGAATCTAGCTTTGTATGGTGATTTATGCATTTTGGGAGTCCAGTATACTCTTGGTATATCGTTATGATTGGTTGGAAGACAAATACCTCTTTCCTTGAAAAACGTTTTGTGATTGTTAAATAAATCTTCCAGAGTAAATGCAGTTTGAGAATAAGTAGACGTATTTGATGACGATATGTTTAAATTCAATTCTTCAACCAGCACCTGATAATAGTAATATTTACATATGAATATTATATTATTTGGAGCTTTGTCTGCTGGGACTATGACGAATTTACTCTGGAGATTTGCTAGAGCTTCTTGCGAATTGGGGCTTCTCAGTACTTGTTTTGCTTGGGGAAGGGTACTTCTGTCAATATGGCGGATTGTTTCAACGACCTTGCTCTTGGTGAGGTCCAGCCAATCATCGAGTACTGTAGGTTCAACTTTTTCTCGCTTAGACCAGTCAATAACGTACTGTTCCAAAGCAGACAGGACTATCTTCTGATCGGCCTTCAGATTTATATTTCTCGGCTCTATATTTAGGTACCATTAAGGCCATTTGCTCAGGTGATAACTCTCGTGTGCGCCGGGCTTAAGGGACACATGTTTATGTACACCTGTTGTAAGGTCTGTACATCTCGTTCTTCATTCTCGATGGCATCAAACTCATTCTCACTTCTGTCCCAAAATGGGTACTCTCATAGTCATGACTTGTGGACGTTCGTTGGTTCGCGTCCACCAGACGTGTAAGTGATGTTGACGGGTAAGACACAAATGGCGTCCTCGATAGGGTCCGGTTCGTCATCTACCTATCCTTGACAACTGTTTCGGGCTCTTCACGGGTGGAAACCCCATATCCTCTTCCAAGCTACGTTTGGTTTTCATGATGAATCTATGACTGGGATCGCTCTACAGTTCAAGCTCAATAGTAACAGCCTTATTCACAATACTGTCTCAAAACGACGGTTCATTATTTTGTCCTTCCTTGTCAGCCCTTTTCTCACTCAAGCTCATCACCAGAGAGAGGGCATTCGTCCTGATCATACTGTGTTTCTATATACATATTCATACAGAAGTTCGCCCCCTGTTTACGGGTTAGCCGCAAATGGCGTCAACGGCGTTAGGATGGAAGTATTCTCCGTAGCCAGAGTTTGCAAACTCCTATTGTCTGTATATCTAACAGAATGAGGTACCGTACACAACCTGATGCGATAAGAATGGGACAAGAGTTGATAGACGTTGACATACGTTAATGTCGTCAGGACGGGTGTTGATGAGCATTTAGAGCGCCTTCCGCTCCCCTCATTCCCCACGAAGTTACCCATTCCTAATTGTATCCTGCCGCTATGAAACCGAGGAGTTTAAAATGTGTTTCGTCCGTTGATATCCGTTGATGTCTGTGGAAATTCTTCGCAAGTGAAAACCTTGAAATCACTAAAGTATGTCAAGATATACCGTATTTTCGGTGGTATCATCCAGTGAACATAATCGAAACATCCCAAGATCAGCTTGTCTTGAAACTCAATCACTTAGATAAAGGACTGAACATTATTAATTTACCTCAAATCCTGAATCATCCTGAGGTACGCAACGCAGTACTAAACTATTTCATGTTCACAGAACCTCCTTGCATTTCATATAAGTATACTAAATCTATAGCCACCAAAATATTCAATTACTCTAATGCTTTCAAGGAATTTGACTGGAACTTATACACGTCGAGAGGCTATAGTTGTGATTGTGAACCGTCGAACTTTATCTATACACCATGCAAACATATTGTGACTGGTAACCTTGATGTGGTGAGTGATAAGGACCTAAGATTACTCCTGATGAAGGGACCTAAATATAGAGAGCCGAGAAGAATAAATCTGAAGGCCGACCAGAAGATAGTCCTGTCTGCTTTATTGATTGGTCTAACCGAAAAAAGGTTGAACCTACAGTACTCGCTGATTGGCTGGACCTCCCCAAGAGCAAGGTCGTTGAAACAATCCGCCATATTGACAGACGTACCCTTCCTCAAGCAAAACAAGTACCGAGAAACCTCAATTCGCAAGAAGTTCTAGCAAATCTCCAGAGTAAATTCGTCATAGTTCCAACAGACAAAGCTCCAAGTAAGATAATATTCATATGTAAATATTACTATTACCAGGAGCTGGTTAAAGAATTGTGTGTAAACATATCATCATCAAATACCTCTACTTACTCCCAAACTGCATTCACTCTGGAAGATATATTTAACAATCACAAAACGTTTCTCAGGGAAAGAGGTATTTGTCTTCCAACCAATCATAACGACATACCAAAAGTATACTGGACTCCCAAAATGCATAAATCACCATACAAAGCTAGATTCATAGCTAGTTCTAGAAGCTGCACCACCAAGCTTCTTTCAACCCTGTTGGCGAGGGCCCGTCAGGAGGTAAAAGCATTTTGAGAAAGCCATTGTGCCAATATTTCTAAAAACTCTGGCGTTGAATGTGTGTGGATATTGAAAAACTCAAAATGTCTTACGGAAGAACTTGATACTAAAGGTCACATACCGTACCGTTTCTCGACTCTTCATACTACAATCCCGCATCAGGACCTTATTACAAGCGTCTAGTCCGTCATTCATAATCCAGCCGTCGTCCATTAGAGAATATCCGCGTCCATAATCCAAAGACCTATTCCCCATTTTCCACATAAATTCATTCATAGTATCTGTGTTCAAGGAAACTGAACGTAGATATATTAATGTCGGAAGCCATAGAGCATTCTTTAGCTCTACAACATACAAGAGATATCATCCATGGGATGTTTCTTTGTTTATAGAGTTGCTTGATTTTCTCATTAAAAATATCTATGTGAAATTTGGCAACCCCTGTTGGCTGACCTATATATGTTCTCTTATGAATATGACAATATGCAGGCGCTTTCGAAAACCGATTCATTCAAAGCCCGCTTCTTCTCTTTCACCAAACGCTATATAGACGATCTTCTCGCTGTGGGTAATCGCTATATAAAGGACGCAGTGAAGAATATATATCCACCTTCACTGGATTTAAAGGAAACTACAGATAGCCCTACCGGCACATCATATTTAGATTTGTATCTCTATAAAAATGAAGCGGGCCTTCTGTCTCGTTGACTTTATGACAAAAGAGATGATTGCAATTTCGACATCCTAAACTATCCCTTTCTGGACAGTAATATTCCAGTGAGACCTGCATATGGCGTATACATATCTCATCTAGTAGCATTTGCTAGATCCTGTGTTAAATGTGACGACTTTAATCAACGTCACAAAACATTGTTGCAGAAACTTATAAAACAGGGCTATTCCACCAAGCGCCTTCGCTCAAAGTTTCTCAAATTTGGCGATACATATCGCATGCTGATAGCAAAATACGGGCATAGCGTGCAATATCTATGGCGTTACGTTTCGTAACTTGCGTCTATTTCCGCTTAACCCGGGGCTAGGGGCCGTATAAACCCATGTACTTCAAGATCCTCATGGTGCTCATATGAACAGTCACAATAAAAGCGTGACTGAGATGCATCATTCTCTAGATGACGACTTTACAACGATCATTATGGATTAAGAATACTGATCAGCGATACGGATTTTATATTTTTGGAACATCATGAGGTCTTGTCGGCATCATTGAAAACTGTTGACCGCTTCTCTCTTGCAGGAAACTAGCCTATGTTTATGTATCATTGTCTTTTTGAATTTGGTGCTAATACTGTTATATGGAATATGGAATAGGTCTTTGGATTATGGACGCGGATATTCTTTAATGGACGGCAGCTGAATTGTGAATGATGGACTGGACGCTTGTAATTTAATCAATCTACTAATACTTGTGCATCAAATATTGTGTGCGGAAAGTGATATTTGGTGGTCCTATAAAAGAGGGAGTATGATGATATTAAAGCAGTTCTATTTTAATGAAGGTCATGACGAACATGAATCGGATGATTTAGCCAAATAAGAGTACATTCCAGCAATGGAAACGAGACGACATGTACATCAAAAGTTTTGTAACCATATGATTCATTGTCATCATATAATAGATGATTACCCCCATAGCAAAATTTTGAAACCAGCCAATCAGTTTCAAAACGATCACAATATCCACTGTGGCAGTGGTGAACAGAGAAAGGACTATGATTATTCAAGAAATTAGCACTCGGAGAATATATATCGGACAGTGATGATTCGGAAATATGAATGAAAACAATGACAAGAAATAAAATTACACTGTGAATATTCACAAGAATGTAAATACTATGTATGAGAAATAGCAGTCAAATGATCAAGCATGACGGTCGGATGAAGGGAATATTTTGATTGGTCGAATCCATTGATATATCACGTGATCAAACATGCATGGTTGATGATGCGAATTATAATCACGTACATATCCATGGAGGTAGTATACATGATTCTAATTGGTCGAATTTCTCGTCCCTTGCACCCTAATCATGATCACCGAACTGGTTTTACAACTTCTACTCCTTCTCCCGTCCCTGCTCTTTTTGCCTCCTTCCCACTACTTTGGCTCACGCTGTACAGTTTGCTCCTCGTCCTACTGCGCTTGCTCTTCTTCGTGTTCTTGCTCCTGTTATTGTGCTTGTTCCTTCTCTGGTTCTAGCTAAGATTCATAGCGTCTCCAGTAGTAGGGAGCAAGTGAATGGAGGCTCATTGACCTCAGAAATTTGCATATTGGGGGAGGTCACGGGGAGGTCACACAGCCAATCAGAAGCGAGTATTTTGACCTCTGACCAAAAAGCTACCTCCAACACAGGAGAGTTCCAATTGTTGCAGGGAATGTATTCCTCCGCGGTGATGCGGTCCTGGCGGTGATGCGGTCGCGGGAAAAAGCTTCCGCGGAGAAAAAGTAGTCCCTAGATAAAATGGTCCGATGGGGTCGAGTGAGGTATCAAAGTGAAGCATTCGTGAAGGGGCATCTGATGGGCTGGGTGTGGGGTTGAAATATCGGCATTCTGCGCATGCGCGGTGGCCAAAGGGTATGAAAATAGCCGTTTTGGAGCTAGGGGAGCCACAAATGGTCCAATGGGGTCATATGAGGTATCAATGTGAAGCATTCGTGAAGGGGCATCTGATGGGCTGGGTGTGGGGTTGAAATATCGGCATTCTGCGCATGCGCGGTGGCCAAAGGGTATGAAAATAGCCGTTTTGGAGCTAGGGGAGCCACAAATGGTCCGATGGAGTTGTATGAGGTATCAAAGTGAAGCATTCGTGCAGGGGCATCTGATGGGCTGGGTGTGGGGTTGAAATAGGGTCATTCTGCGCATGCACGGTGGCCCAAGGGTATGGAAATAGACGTTTTGGGATCTAGGGGAGCCCCTAATGGGCCGATGGAGTCGTATGAGGTATCCATGTGAAGCATTCATGAAGGGGCATCTGACTGGACTAGTGGCTCGGGCGTTGTCACCATTCTGCGCATGCGCGGTGGCCAAAGGGTATGGAAATAGACGTTTTGGGATCGAGGGGAGTCCCTAATGGGCCGATGGAGTCGTATGAGGTATCCATGTGAAACATTCGTGAAGGGGCATCTGACTGGACTAGTGGCTCGAGCGTTGTCACCATTCTGCGCATGCGCAGACAGGGAATTCTGGGAAAAGGGTATGGAAATAGACGTTTTGGGAGCTAGGGGAGCCCCTAATGATCCAATGGAGTTGTATGAGGTATCCATGTGAAGCCTATGTGAAGGGGCATCTAGTCATGGGTGGATGCATGTAAAACTTTCTCCAGAAAAAAAAGCGGAATACGGGCTTTACCCCTAAACTAGGGGAAAACGCCAATCACCTCTAGCCAAAAGGGCTAATATCGGTCCCCGGGCTTATTGGGACCTGCCTATCAAGTCAATGGGGTGATGTGAATAACAACAAGTTCAGCAATGTTCATACAGTTTATTATCCCCAATGTTACATCATACCCAGGCTGGGGAGCCGCCCTGGGTATGTTTAGTATGTTCACAGCAAAACAAATTGAAATATCAAACACCATGTTTTATTATTTAACGCACCGTCACATTAGGTACAAGTGTTTACTGAGCTCAAGTCAATGGTCAGCATGTAGACATAGAGTATGTACGGCGTGTTATGGTATTCATCAGTGCACGAGTGACGCATTCAACCGATGGCAGTGGTGGATCAGCTTGGTAAGGAAAAACGTAACATTGGTCACCCTCTTCACTGTCCACTTGGTGTTGGGTCGTTGTTGTTGGGCCCATCCCAAGACATCCAATTGTTCCACTTGGTCCAGCATCATCTCTAGTGACCTCCGGTTAATGATGGTAAACGGTTGGTCGTACACTGGGTTGATGGCACTGGAATAGAAATAGCGCAATTCACCCGTCATCTTATGGCATAAGATGTACCCAAATGCTACATTTAATGTGAAGGCCGTAGGTTGGTCATTGAAGATGGTTTCCACGTAGCTGCGTAGACGGGTGAGGTTGGTCAGTGGGAAATTGTAGATATCTTGAATAGGGCGATGACGGTGGAAACAGTGCCGTGTCATGGACCAATGGCGCCGAGAGATGTCACTCTCTGGATGATCTTCGGGTAAGAGATCGCTAGGAACATTTATGGGCTCGTCCAGAAAATGTTCGATGTATGACGTATGACTCGAAACCGTAACGGTGGGGTCCGGCCGGAAATCCAGGCTCTTCCCAACTGTGGGTATAGGCGGGATCTCCGTCATCGCATCACCAGTGGCGTTCGTCTCCCCGGGCTTATTTTCACTGGGTCTGACCTTCCGCGGCTCCTCTTCAGTAGGAAGTTGTCGCCAAAACCGTAGAGACGGGGCATGAATCAAACGCTGATGCCGTCTTAACTGACTGCGTCGTTTGAAGCGTTGACCACAATCCTTACATTGTTCCGTCGCGCCCTCGTGGAATGAGCGTTCGTGGCGCAGTAAATGATCCTCCCGATTAAATGACCGTGCGCAGGTTATACAAGTATACCGTGCATCGTTGTGGGTGGAGGCCTCGTGGCGTCGTAAATTATCTAGACGAGTAAACTGCTTCCGGCAAGTTGTGCAAGTGAACATCTTGGTGGTTGACAGAGTGTCTGATGAAACGACAAGGCCGCTTCCCTTTTATAGCACGCTAGCTGGTGATCTATTTTTAGCACACTCTACCCCAAGTCGAGGGCCGAGCCGTGACATCTTCGGTCACCTCCGTGATACCCGAATAGACACGAAGGTGAACGACATTGAGTCCCCACAGACAGGTTAGTACATGCATTCCTATGATGTTCACAGGTTACGTCCATTCACGAAGGGCTGTCACAGGGCGTAGTAGAAAAAAGCGTATTTCTAACCTTATTGACCTTATGGCGCAAGCGAGTATAACAAGTGCCACGCACGGTGTATAACACCCTACCCAACAGGTACACTATAAAGCCACCTCTCTCACCGTTCGCTTTTCATTCCCCACCATGGCAGCGAGCGGAGCAGAGCTTGCGTTATTCCAGCTGACGTCCGACGTCTACCTCATCGTCAATGACGATCACCTGGAGCTGGTCCAAGACGCACCGCAGAAGGTGAAGATTTTGTTATCGCTATCAGGCTGGACTCTATTGACACGATTGTTACAGGGAAAAGACCCCGAAAGGGATTTCATGCACGTGGAAGTCGGCGTGCACATACGCACTGCTGGAGAGGATTCCCTTTTTTCCCGGTTGGAACAGAGTGGAGGTACCTATATCACACTCTGTCCACCCTTAGGGATGGCACTGAAAGATGTACTCCCCGAGGTGGATGACTTACTACACCCCGAGGTGAAAGAAGGGACTGTGGCTACCCGGAGGCTTACACCTGGCTGCACCCTATTGTTGTACCCCAAACGAGTGGACCTCATCGATAGCGGACTTAGTTGTTGGTGTACGACTCAACCCAAATCGCACGTCTCTTTGTCACCGGAAGGATGGACTACCTTGAAACGGGTGTTGTTGGGTGACCTGCACGGTGATAGCATTCACCTGTGTGACGACGTCTACATTTTCTGCGGTCCCTTTTCCGCTCGACTCCTCTGTCTGAACGGCGGTGGTTTTACCCTGCACCCGGATCTATGGACGGCTTTGGAACAAGTAGTCCCCATTGTCGATAAGGTACTATCTCTATAGGAGCCACATAACCCATCAGAATAGTACGTATCACGGACTACACCCGACGTCTAGGCGCGCATGTGTGACCTGGTCTATAAAACACGTCTCTCTGGATCACGCACCTTCATTTCTACGGTTGCAAAGCCATGACGGAGATCCAGCCCTATGCGACTCGCATTTTACAGCATGCCACCGTGGTTAATTCACTCACGGGTTACCGAGCAGTGGTCCGGTCCATGTTTGCAGATGGCGACGACAACGAGGGGCGACGCCAGATCCTGCACGAGTTTACAGAAGCGGTCCTCGACAGAGTGCACTCGATGGAAAGGCGTGCCATCACTCACCACTACTGGACTATGACAGCCATCCTTGATGCTCGGGCTATGGACCACGAGCGCTCACGCCGGAACCAGCGACGGCTGGTTGGCCTCACAATAGTCTGTGCCCTATTGACCCTGGCGCTGTGGTATTGACAGTGGCACCTGACTATAAATACGAGGGCCACACAGAGTGTGTGTCATTCAACGATCGTCATTGGAGCAAGCATGTCACCAGTCCTACGAGCCATCCTTCCCCTTACACCCCGGGTGGGGTTACACGTCTATGAAGATAAAGTCACCCTCGTCGAAGACCGTGGAGATGTTTGCTGGTCGCCCGCTGAGACCGTATCGAATACGGTTACGCTACACCGTGACGGCTGGACCAAATTTAAACGGGTGTTGAGCGGCGAGCTCGATGGACACCTCATCCACATAGACAATGCCATCTACGTACACCGTGGACCCTTCTTCCCACGCCTGGGCCGCTACCAAGACCCTACGCGAGGCTTCACCCTAGACCCCGATCTGTGGACAGCCTTCGAGAACGTGGTGCCTATCGTGGACCAGCTGTTTACACCGGACGAGCGGTCATCAGACGAGTTGGAGTGGGCTCGTGCCCTGAGAGAAGCAGCGGCAGAACCCAATGAACAACTGTCTAGCCATGAACCAGACGACGATGCCATTGACCTGATCCTTTGATCTCACGGGGTTCTCCCTATAAATACGAGAGACAATCAAATCTGGTACCATTCACGTACTGACCATGGCGGAGCATATAATACGGGCGTATCTCAGCTTGACCCCCGAGGTTTCCTGCACGTGTATGCGGATAAGGTCGATATCATGGAGGAGGTGGGAGACATCTGTGATGCGGACCTACACAACCGTGCCCGGCTCACATTCGTCTGTCCCGAGAGGGCTGGACCAAATTCAAACGGGTGTTGTCTGGTGAACTGGACGGCGACCTCATCCACTTGTGTCACGATGTGTACATCCGACGCGGCCCTTTCTTTGCTCAATTGGCTCGGCTAGATGGAGGCACAGTGCATTTTACCCTTCACCCTGACCTATGGTCTGCATTGGAAGATGCCGTAGTAGATGTGGATCAAGTGCTTATCAAGCGGTCATCAGACGAGTTGGACTGGTCATTTACCATGGACACTGTGGAAGCCAACGAAGAAAATCAGAAAGAAACTCCGGCCCAAGATATACCGTTATAAATAAACGATAGAGCCAGGGTCCATCATCAGTTTGTCACCATGAAGCGCTGGGAGAAGGTGTTGGATAACTTATACTACAGTCCCGACAGTCCGGCGGCCTATAGTGCATTGTCGGCTCTCTATCGAGCGGCCAAACCCCAGGGGATACAACGTGCCCAAGTCCGAGATTGGTTAAGAAAACAAGACACCTATACCTTACATCGATCTGTCCGTCGCCATTTTCTACGGAACCGGGTCATCGTGGGAGGAATAGATGCCCAGTGGCAAGCGGATTTGGTCGATATGAGCGCCTTTGCCAAACACAACGATGGGAATCGGTATATCTTGACGTGCATCGATATCCTATCCAAGTATGCGTGGGTGGTGCCCATCCGGACGAAAACGAGGGCGAATCTCATAGCGGCGTTCAAAGACATCTTCAAGACCGGGCGCAAACCTTTGTATTTGCAAACCGACGAAGGCACGGAATTCCTCAACAGACCGTTCCAACAGTTTCTGAAAGCCCAGAAGGTGTTTTTCTTCCATACGTACAACGAGACCAAGGCTTCCGTGGTGGAAAGGTTCAACAGGACATTCAAAGGCCGCATGTATAAATATTTCACCTATAAGAATACAAGGCGGTACATCGATGCTCTCCCGAAACTTGTGAGTGGTTACAATCGAGCCTATCATCGGAGTATAGAGAGAGCCCCCATTACCGTGACCCAACGCAATGAAGCCCAAGTCCGGCGTGTCTTGTACCCCAGGCCATCGCAGCGAACGCCGAAGGCGGTGTACAAGGTCGGGGACCCTGTACGGATCAGTAAAGTCAAGGGCAAGTTCGAGAAAAGTTACTTGCCCAACTGGAGCGATGAGCACTTCCTGATTAAACGGCGCCTACCCCGACAGCAGCGAGTCTATGAACTGGAAGATCTTCAAGGGGAACCGTTGCTAGGGACGTTTTACGAGACGGAATTACAGCCTGTCGTAAAAGCACAGCAAGACTACTACACGGTGGAGCAGATTTTGAAAACGGAACGTCGACGTGGCAAACTGTTTCATTTCGTCAAATGGCAAGGCTGGCCCAGTTCCTTCAATTCCTGGGTCGCTGCCAACCAGGTGAAACGATTATAAAGCGAGACACCACTGCCGTCATCCTTCATTCCACGTTCGACCACAGTGCTATGGACAAACAGCAGCTGCCTCTGAACACAGCGTCTCCCAAAACGCGCAAAGCGCAAGTGGGCTTTGTGGTGATAGTGCTAACCCTGCTGAGTGTGTTGTACGGAGGTGTGTTTTACGACGTAGCCTATGTCAGCACGTTACTTAACCAACTGAGAACACCAGCCATCAGTGAAACCGGTCTACAGAGAGCACCAGTCAACCCCGTATCGAGCCCAGTCATCACCACACCCCGTGTACAAGCCACGTCGAGCTCCACACCAAGTCCAACACCTACACCAAGTACACCCACTACGTCTGAAAACCCACCGGATTTCATCCCTCACAGTGAACAGACAACGACGACCGACGTTGTACCCACCCCATCATCATCCCTCACAGTGAACAGACAACGACGACCGACGTTGTACCCACCACTCCAGTTCACTCGTACCAAATTTACAAGAGCGGGTTACCACGACAGCGGATACACCTCCAACCATGGACCCCCGTTGGCAGCATCCCTTCACTTGCGTCATCGCAGGACCGACGGGTTCCGGCAAAACGCACTTCGTCAGGAAGCTCCTCGAACACGCCGACAGCATGATCACCCCACCCATTGCCCGAGTCGTGTGGTGTTACGGAGAATGGCAGGCAGCGTATGCAGCAATGCCCCATATCACGTTCGTGGAAGGCCTACCCACCCTGCCCGATTTGGAACCCGACGCCTTGGTGGTTCTGGATGATCTCATGGCGGAGACGGATGCGCGGGTCACCCAACTCTTTACCAAAGGCAGCCATCATCGACGGTTCAGCATCATCTACATTGTGCAGAATCTGTTCAGTAAAAAAACAAAGAACATCGGAACATCAGCAAATGCCACTACCTGGTGGTCTTCAAAAACCCGAGAGATACCACTCAACTGCTGCACCTGGCGGACAGATGTATCCGGCCGCACACCGTTTGCGTTGGAAGCCTTTAAAGATGCCACAACCCCTCAGCACGGGTATATACTCTTCGACCTCAAGCAAGCCACCCCCGACCACCTTCGACTACGGACCGGCATCTTTCCCGGAGAGACCCACCACGTGTACTTGCAAAAATAATGTAAACACACCCACAGTGGCGCCCCCAGCTGGAGTGTGTGTGTGTTTGATGATGGAGATAATAAAAAGAATGAATACCACAGCAGGGTTGACTTTTTGTCTCTGAAGTAGATAAAAAGAGCAGAGTTGTGGGTTCTGGCATTAGTTGTACATGATGTCTGCGCGAGTACGGAAGCACGCTCCCACGCTCCGTGTATTGAAGACGGCCCCACCCGAGTTGGTCCGAACCATTGTACGCGGTGCGGACCCTGACCTTGTACGCTGTCTGTGCGAGATCGGGTACAACCTGTTAAAAGGCAACGTACCACTGACTCCGGCTCAGAAGACCAAGTTGGCCAAGCATAAGACAGGTCTCCGAACCCTAGTCCACAAGCGGGTCAAACACAAAAGAAAAAGGTGTTACAGAAAGGCGGCTTTCTCGGGGCCATCTTAGCACCGTTGGCCGCTTCCGTGTTGGGTCCAGTATTGGGTGGACTCTTCGGCCGAAAATGAACCACACGAAAAAAATGGTGCTCGTCGAACCACGATTCATTCAAAACCTCCAATCGCCCTACCCTGTCCCACCTACGGTGAAGACCATAAACACCCTCGATGGAGAGATGCAACAGATCTTACAGAGACCGGGGTTAAGCGACAGTGAGAAAGTACAACGGTACAATGAGACGCTTCAACGGTACATGACGTTCATGGACCAATACAAAACCCTCTCTACCCCACCACCACCACCATCACCACGTGACACACCGCCGACCTCAGCACCGCTCCAACAGCCGCCATTACCAGGGGTACCACCCACAGCCCCACAGTGGGTGGAAGACGAAGTGCTGAAGAGTGTACCTGCATCGTTCAAGAAACAAGTTGGCCTGGTATTACAACGAATGAAACAGAATCCTAACATGACTTGGAATGATAAAGCCGAACTCCTGGTACAGAATCAGGTGGTCCCGGGGACCCACATGACGGATTTAGTGAATGACCTGATGCGTCAACGCAGGTCGCACACGGATCCTCGAGGATGGGAGGTCTTTGCTCAAGGCTTAAAAGACATGCATGTACCACAGGAATTGGTGGGGAACCCCCACCGCTGGGCCTTTATGCAGCGAACCCAGCAATCGCCGAGTCGTGCACCACGACAGACTCCACTACCTTCTTGGGAAGCCGACTGGGAACCGGAGTCACCCCCCAAAACTCCACCACCACAACGGGCACCGTCTTTTCAGACCTTTAAAAAACCAGCCTCGATCAGGACACCCCACATCTCCAGAGCCGTGACACGTAGCAAGTCAACGCGACGAACACGACGCCGGACACAACCGCCCAAGGCCTGGAACACCTATTAAAACCAACAGCGGCAGCAGGACAGCTCAGTCGCCATGTTTTACCTCACCCTACCCAGTAACAGTTCGCTGGATGTGTTTCCTGACAACACCGTGGCCAAGTACGTCACCCAGTTACCGCAATCGTTGCATTTACCTGGACGATGGGAATGTGGCCTCGTCGATATCCAATACCCTTACTCGTGGTACAACGTGCGAGCCAATGAAGTGTGGTACGAGGTGACCTACGAAGGAAAAGACACCCGACTCACCCTGCCCGAAGGCCAATACGATACCCCCAAGGAATTCATGGGTGGGCTGTCAAGACTGTTGCATTATAAGGCTCTACGGGAGGTCACGAATAGTTCAAAACCCATCAAAGCCTATCCCTTCAAGAATCACGTGGACTTCGATTACAACGCACACAACGACAAGGCACAGCTTATCGGCACCGCCAACGCGAGTGTCGTACTGAGTCCTATCCTACAGCAAATGCTGGGTTTCGATCTAAAGACGTTCGCTGGTCCCACCGCCCACCAAGGCGAGATCCCGATGGATATGAAGTCGGGTATGTACGGACTCTACGTCTACTCGGACGTGGTGGACAACCACATCGTGGGCGATATCAACACACCTCTGTAACGGGTGGTCCCCATTAAAAAGACGTATGGAGATCGTCACCCACAGTTTCACCCACATGCTCTACCTGCCCGTACGACAAACCGACATCAACACGATCACGGTGGATATAAGAGATGACACGGGACGACCGGGGAAAAGTGGTGCTGACACTTCATTTTCGACAAGCACGTGCTCCCCACTTTGCATAATGAAAGTACCTTACGAGTGCGATGCACGCAGCTATACGGACTATTATGCCCAACAGGCCGGGGGTGGCTTTCCGGTCTTTAGCGGTGCACGCATGCAACGAGGACATGGGCTAGGGAGCATACTCGGCAGCATCGTCAAAACGTTCCTGCCCTTGGTGACGCGTGGGGTGAAAGCAATCGGCAAACAAGCGATACGCAGTGGACTGCAAGTGGCCGGTGATGTCTTGGGGGTACGGCACCCAAAGAAGCCTTGAAACGGCGGGCCAAAGAAGCGGGAGGCGTCTTGGTGGCCAAACCACAACGCACCGTAGGGAATAAAAGAGCTGCCCCACCGAGACCACGCACCAGTCGACGACGGACCCAGCGACGACGCACATCGAAGACCCAGGATATCTTTTCTTAAACATGTCCTTGATCCACGCCGAGTCCTGCCCCTCCACCAACAGTGAATTTGATTTGTGGACCGTGCCGCCCACACAGACCAGTGCCGAACAAGGATTATGGGTGGAGCATCTCCCGCTCTCCAGCATCAACGAAACCGGGCCCATCGAGTTCACCATCAGTAATGCGGATAAGGCCTATGTGGATTTAGCCCATACATACTTGTATGTGAAAGCCAAGGTGGTCAATGGGGCTGGCACCAGAATCGTTGACCAAGCAACGGTGGGCCCGACGAATCTCTGGCTGCACTCGATGTTTCAACAGGTGGATAATTTTCTCAGCGACAAACTCATCAGTGACTCCACCAACATGTACCCCTATCGAGCCTACATCGAGACACTGTTGTCGTATGGCCGAGAGGCTAAAAAATCTCAGCTGACAGCCGCTTTATTCTACCAGGACACACCCGAGCACATGGACACGGTGGACAATGTGGGATATAACAAACGGAAGGCTTTCACTGCGAACGGTGCCTCGGTGGATCTCATGGGTCGACTACACGCAGACATGTTCATGCAAGACCGGTACCTCTTGAACAAGATCCCCATCAAAATCCGACTGATACGGGCGCCTCCGACCTTCGCCTTGATGGCCACTAACATAGAGGGGCATGCAGCTGACTATAAGATTGTCATCCAAGACGCAGTCCTGTATGTCCGAAAAGTGAAACCGAATCCAGCCGTTCAATTGGGACACATGAAAGCCTTGGAAACAAAACCAGCCCAGTACCCTATCCGACGTGTACAAACCAAAGTGTTCTCTGTGCCTGCTGGAAATATGGGCGCCAACAAAGAAAACCTGTCCCTGGGGGAACTACCCAAGCGATTGATCCTGGCCTGTGTGGAAAATACCAGTTTCAGCGGAGCCTACCCAGAGAATCCGTTTGACTTTCAACATTTCGGCATCAATTTTGTGGCCCTGCATGTGGATGGACAACAGGTGCCAGCCACGGCCCTAACACCGAACTTTGGGCGCAGGAATTTCATTCGAGCCTATCAGAGCCTGTTTACAGCCACCGGTCAAATCAACCAGGACGAAGGAAATTTCATCAGTCGGGAGGACTACGGGAACGGATACACGTTGTTCTGTTTCGATCTGACCCCCACCTTAGAGAACGACCATCAGCTGGCCCTGGCCAAGCAAGGCAATTTACGGTTGGAAATCCACTTTGCACGAGCCCTCGGCGACCACCGTCAATGTGATCTGCTACGCCGAGTTTGACAACATCATTCAAGTGGACAAGGCGCGCAACGTCCTGTGTGACTTCTCCACCTAACATGGATACAGACCAGATAACCACCGTGCTGGAGAATGACCCAGGGACACGTATGGTCTTTCAAGGGGTGTTCGCCCGAGATGTGTTCCCATTAGACCGTATGTATCCTGCTGCTTACGTTCTCAACACGGACCCGATGGATCGACCCGGTGAACATTGGGTGGCCGTGTACTTGACAGAACAGCAGGGCGAATACTTTGACCCGTACGGCCTGCCACCCCTCCATCCCGATTTAACAGACTTCATGGATCAAGGCACAGAGACGTGGTGTTGGAACAGTCAAACGTTGCAAAGCCTGGCCAGTAGCGTGTGCGGACAATATTGCTTGTTTTAGCTGTACCATCGATGCCGGGGAAGACCCTTATCTACCATCGTACAGATGTTTGACGAGTACCCCAAGGCCGAGGACCGCGATGTACTCGTATATGACTGGGCCGCCCATCATTTCAATGTACAAGCCCCGTTCTGGGCTTAAGTTCTTTCAATGTTCAAGCCCCCTGTTCTGGGCTTCAGTTTACAAGCCCCCTGTTCTGGGCTTCAGTTCTTTCAATGTACAAGCCCCCTGTTCTGGGCTTCAGTTCTTTCAATGTACAAGCCCCTTGTTCTGGGCTTCAGTTTTCACGTGGTTGTTCTCACGTTGTTGTTGTTCACTGAATAAAAAAATGAGATCTCACCAAAAAACCCTGTCTTGTGTGTTTTATTCATAATGCATAAATGCCCAATGTGGAGATTCAGTCAAACTGAAATCAGTGGTGTAGGATGGGGCCAAAATGTAACCCATCAATGTTAGAATGCAAGAGCACTATAGTAAAATAGAGAGCCAATGAAATCAGCCCACAGACCAAGTACGTGTGTTGGTCTAGGTTTGGAGCGGGCATTTCATTGAGGTGCGTGTAAAGGAAGACGGTGAGTGAAGACTCGTCCAACACGTATAGATTAAGTTTATTATCCTTTTGACCTGGATGTGACCTTTGACTTTTTGACCCGACATGCATCCGCCCACTGCCGGTGATGCCGCGCACTTCCAGAGAACCCGCGCGCGCGCGCGCTGCGGCCGGGGCGGGCCGGGCCGGTGAACACCCCGGATGCCAACATGGCGGCTTAGCCGCCATTAGCCGCCATGTTCCAACATGGCGGATTAGCCACCATTAGCCGCCATGTTCCAACATAGCGGATTAGCCGCCATTGTGGGGAAAAACCCCAGTACATGACAAACACAGACAAGTCTAGACATGTCCAAAGGTCACGCCTGATTCACCCCAACCGGAAGTGACGTCATATGCAAATTTCTGAGGTCAAAGGTCAAGTCCATTTCAGTAGAACCTACATTGGGTAGTGCACCGGTTGACGTTTGACCAACCTTGCACCCCTCCCAATTAAAAGTGGTTTGGCCGAGGTCAAAGGTCAATGAGGCTCGACAAAACGTCTATTTCCATACCCTTGGGCCACCGCGCATGCGCAGAATGCCGATATTTCAACCCCACACCCAGCCCATCAGATGCCCCTTCACGAATGCTTCATTTTGATACCTCACACGACCCATTCGAACCGTGAATAGCCCATCTCTAACCCAAACACACCCAAAAATGTCTGCTTTCTATACTACGGCCAGGCTGCGCATGCGCAGACTATTGACAACGTACGAACCATTAGTGTAGTCAAGTGCTACTGCATGAGAGCTTCACATTGATACCTCACTCGACCCCATCGGACCATTAGTGGCCCACCTAGATCCCAACACGTCCACCCCGTATGGACCTATACACCCATAGCCATGCAGTATAGGCCTATATATGGGCCTACCCAGGCCTCAGTGACTTTTTTCAAAAATTTCACCGTTTCGCTCCGGGACACTTCCTATCATGTTTGTTTTGACGAGACGTGAAAAACAAATCCAAACAACCCTACCGCAAATGTATAGAAGTAGGTTTCCGAGGGGGACAAACATTGGTCCTATACCCCCAGTATGGGACTATATGGGTCTATATGGGCTGTATGGTACTTTTTCAAAAATTTCACCGATTCGCTCCGGGACACTTCCTATCATGTTTGTCTTGACGAGACTAAGAAAACGAGACCCCACAACCCTACCGCAAATGTATAGAAGTAGGTTTCCCAGTGGGACAAACATTGGTCCTATACCCCTAGTATGGGACTATATGGGTCTCCCTGAACTTTTTCCAAAAATTTCACCGATTCGCTCCGCGACACTTCCTATCATGTTTGTCTTGACGAGACTAAGAAAACGAGATCCCACAACCTATACCGCAAATGTGGAGAAGTAGGTTTCCCAGGATGGTCCTATACCCCCCATACCCCATATAGGCATTTTCCCATAATTTAGGATAAAGTCCGTGTTCCGTATTTTTTCAGGAAAAATTTTACATACACCCACCCTGGAACTAGGGGGAGATAACTCTATTGATAGGCGAGCCCCGTTAAGCCCGGCGACCTATATACCCCCCATACCCCATATAGGCATTTTCTCGGATTTTTCGATAAAGTCCGTGTTCCGTTTTTTTTTCAGGAAAATTTTTACATGCACCCACCCATGACTGGATGCCCCTTCACCTAGGCTTCACATGGATACCTCATACGACTCCATCGGCCCATTAGGGGCTCCCCTAGATCCCAAAACGTCTATTTCCATACCCTTGGGCCACCGCGCATGCGCAGAATGACCCTATTTCAACCCCACACCCAGCCCATCAGATGCCCCTTCATGAATGCTTCACATGGATACCTCATATGACCCCATTGGACCATTTGTGGCTCCCCTAGCTCCAAAACGGCTATTTTCATACCCTTGGGCCACCGCGCATGCGCAGAATGCCGATATTTCAACCCCACACCCAGCCCATCAGATGCCCCTTCACGAATGCTTCACTTTGATACCTCACTCGACCCCATCGGACCATTTTATCTAGGGACTACTTTTTCTCCGCGGAAGCTTTTTCCCGCGACCGCATCACCGCCAGGACCGCATCACCGCGGAGGAATACATTCCCTGCAACAATTGGAACTCTCCTGTGTTGGAGGTAGCTTTTTGGTCAGAGGTCAAAATACTCGCTTCTGATTGGCTGTGTGACCTCCCCCAATATGCAAATTTCTGAGGTCAATGAGCCTCCATTCACTTGCTCCCTACTACTGTCTCCCTTCCCTCACCGCTCGAACATCTCCATGGCGCACTTATTATTGCCTTTGCGCCCTATTGGACCTTCATTAACTTGAGAAAATGGGCCGCCATGAATAAAAATACAGAAATGGCAGGCTAAAAGGCCCTTCGGTCATATATTAATTACAGACGTTAAAATTATCCCCCATGGAGCCTCAAAATCACCTGAAATCGAGGGTCAAGAAGATGGGCATTTCCGTCATAATAGACCCCGTGTATACAGGGGGTGATGATCACAACATCGATTATCGTATTTTTATTCATGGCGGCCCATTTTCTCAAGTTAATGAAGGTCCAATAGGGCGCAAAGGTAATAATAAGTGCGCCATAGAGATGTTCGAGTTACCACCAGGGAAATGTATTTGTCGTCGGCATAGCGGTGAGGGAAGGGAGACGCTATGAATCTTAGCTACTCTGGTTCCTGCTCTTGCATCTCCAGTCCCTTCTACTACGAGTTCCTCCTCCTACTCTTCCGCCTCCTCCTCTCTTTCTCTTCATGCTTAAACTGTGTTCTGAGGCGTACATTTTTCACTGCTCAGGAGCTCAGTGTCTTGATTACGGTATATACATTACTGTACGGAGTAATTAAAAGTGATAAATTCGTTTGAGGAATAATTTTGAAGACTAAATAAAGCTATTACCGAATAAATGTTGATAGCACTCATGGCTAACTAAATTAATTGATCATAATTACTCCATTGGTACGTACAGTACCGGTACCATAGCACTAATATCGTTTGTCATGCTGCTTGTAACGTTTTACGAATCGTGCAATAAACATATTGTATTGTATTATATTGTATTGTGAATTGCTAATTATTTAACATAAACGGGCGATTTTTATTTTCCTTGGGAAGACTGCTTAGTCTGCATCGTGTAGAATTTAGCATAAACAAGGTGCAGCAGAGCAGAAAATGGCGGACAAACAATATCTTACTTTGACGTTTAACACCCAAGCGTGACTTCGTAAACCGGGGAATTCATGTTCAATATTATATAGGACAGGTGCATGGGAATCAATAAAATGTTGGTATTTGAGAAGTTTGAGAAGGGAGATGACTCATGACTGGAATTGAGCAAACATATTTTCCTCGGTTATCGCCCTTATTGTGAATCCAGTAAATCGGAGGGGGGAGCATAAGGCTTACTCATTCGTGGAAATGCAATGCTATGACTTTACAATGAGTTAATTACGATAAAATGTCAACTAAAAAAATACATCCAAAACAAGTACATGGCAGACATTCTACGAAACTAAGGCTTGGGTTATGAATTCAACAAGGTCCCTTCCTTGTGAGCATCAAATCGGCCTTTCTTTCACCAGATTCACCACTACTACAAATCGGCAATGATTTACTTGAGCGGCCAGGGTACGTGAATGGAAACGGCCCAGTGTAAACAGCAACGGTGCGACGCTTTCCCACGTGTGTGTTCCACACTGTTAATTCTCATGTAAATACTGCTCTAAACACTAGAGCACAGACTGTTACTTTCCAACAACGCCTGTTCCTTTCTGACCTGGTTGTATTGAGTTGGTTACAAAACGGTTTTTAATAGTTTACTTGGAGATCAAAAGAGATTGGCCGCACACCGGGCTTAAGTTAAGTTATGTATCATGATTTGCGGGAGAACTTTTGCTTAGCAAATTGATTCGTACAAACAACATGCCGAAATGTGGACGACGGGTGAGCTTTTTTCAATCAATCATTTATTCTGAGTGATAGTCTGTTGTCATTGTCAGTCTACGGACAAAATGTTGAACTATACAGTCAATCTATCTATGACTGCTGAACTGTTGCTTCAACAACAACAACAACAACAACAGCAGCAACAGCAACTTAAGTTTAACTTCTCAATGCAGGAGTTTAGCGAATCCCCCCCCCCCCACCCCCCACCAAGGTTTAGTGGCCCACTTTGCAAACGAGACTCTCACTGAGTGTTGTTAAAACGTAATAATGCCCTTCCTCCTTCCTTCCTCCAAAGATTGAAGTGAATCACAATCCCCACCTAAAAGTCCACCAACATCCAATTCACACCTAAACCTAGTATTAACCAGTTATATTTCTGCCAGCCTGAGAGTTATCAGGTTTTGCCTCAATTGTTGGTATGGAACTGAAAACGTGTGGAAGCCCCACCCCCTGGAGAACGTTGAGGTAATCTCCCTCTAAGCCTAACCCTTGCCTAAGTTCGAGGGGGGGGGGGGGGGGTTCGTTTGAATCCTGCATAACACAGGGGATATTGTATGTGATACTATCATGATTGAATTGAATTGATAGAGAAAACAGCCAGGCTACCTATCCATTGTCTCCATTGATTTCCACCAAATATTGCCATTGGCATCCCTTGGATTTCTAGAGAGGGGGTCATTTCCTATTTGCTTACTTTTTGAAGAGTCCAGTACTCACTGTGCTGTGCTGTTCAATATAAGAAAATAAGTTATGGCTGGATAAAATGAGAGGGGGTGGTTCGCAACCTATGACCCCCACCCCTAGTGACATCCATGATTGTCCCTATAAAAATGTGAGGTGATCATTTGCAATGAGGTTCAGATATAATGTGAACATATAATGGAAGGTACACTAATTGGAGGCCTAACAATTAATTGGTGATTTTTCTGTCAGACTGGAAATGGTACTGGATAAAAAGAATTATTAATTATTTCATTGAAACTGTACACTTATATCAGCGAACATTGCATGACATATGAAATATAATGGTGGAGAAACATCACCTCAATATATCCTACTGTGAAAATCAGGTACCGTAAGAATTGATGGTTTGCGCTCTGCTAATATATATATTCTCAAGCAGTTGACAGACACAAGAGTTGGTCTTGTTTGGTTTGCCTATATCAAGCAGTTGACAGACACAAGAGTTGGTCTTGTTTGGTTTGCCTATATCAAGCAGTTGACAGGACACAAGAGTTGGTGTTGTTTGGTTTGCCTATATCGAGCAGTTGACAGACACAAAAGTTGGTGTTGTTTGGTTTGATACCTTGGAAGCGAGTCAAAGAACTTTGGTGATAACCCTTGCAGTACTACATGGACTCAGTACACTAAGCATGTATGATCACAGAAAAATCAATACACCAAAGCTGTGTACAAACTAAGCAAGTTTTACATGTAAAAGAAGTAGTTCAAGCAACTCTTGTGAGATACCACACCATACCACGGTTTGTTCCCACACCATACTCCTGTGAGATCCCACACCATATCCCTGGGAGATCCCACATTGTACCCCTGTGAGATCCCACACCATATCCCTGGGAGATCCCACATCATACCCCTGTGAGATCCCACACCATATCCCTGAAAGATCCAGCATGATACACTTGTGAGATACCACACCATACCCCTGTAGATCCCACACCATACATCTGTGAGATCCCACATCATACCCCTGTGGATCCCACACCATACCCCAGGGAGATCCCACACCATACCTCTGTGAGACGCGGGTGGTTGGGTGGGTTCAGGTTCCTGTTGCTTCAATGCATTTTGCTGAGAAGCAACAGAAACTTGATAATGTGATGTCTAGCATTGTAATATCACTTGTCCTTATGCACCATGTAAGCGTCCTGTCTGTGTCTTGTGCGCTGTCCTCAGTGTTTTTTAGGGTGGATGGAGGGTGTCTAGTTCCATGCTGCTTCAAAGATTTCTTCTTTGAAGTAGCAGGAACACAACTGGGCTGGGTGGTGCTTAGTTGGTTCGTCGTGATATAGCTGAAATATTGTTGAAAGCGACGTTAAATTCTATTCACTCACTCACTCACCCTCTGTGAGACCCCACACCATACCTCTGTGAGATCCCACACCATACCCCTGGGAGATCCCACACCATACCTCTGTGGATCCCACACCATATCCATGGGAGATCCCACACCATACCCCTGGGAGATTCCACACCATATCCGTGGGAGATCTCGCACCATACCCCTTTGTGAGCCCACACTATACCCCTGGGAGATCCCACACCATACCCCTGTGAGTTCTCACACCATACCCCTGTGAGATCTCACACTATACCCCTGTGTGATCCCACACCATTCCCCTGTGGATCCCACACCATACCCCACACCATACCCCTGGAAGATCCCACACCATACCCCTGTGGATCACACACCATACATCTGTGAGATCCCACACCATACCCATGGGAGATCCCACACCATATCCCTGTGAGATCCCACACTGTATCCCTGTGGATCCCACACCATACCCCTGTGAGATCCCACACCATACCCCTGTGAGATGATCCCACACCTTCAAGTAATAATAACATTTTAAGTTGTGAAACAGTTCTACAAATTAGATGAAGGCCCGAGTTGGCCTATCCTAGTGTAGCAACTCTGGCATATTTTCTTAAACGAATATCATTCCCC